>JAZGTJ010005500.1:0-27382 GCA_036877575.1 Botia almorhae | reverse complement strand
GGAACAGTAATAGCAAGCACCACTAAAAATGCAGATGTTCTCACCCTGGTCTCTAGAGATGCCAGGTTTGTACCAGAACTTCGAGCTATCCTGGACAAACTTGGAGCTCAGGCGGTTTTCTGGCTCCTCCACTCCACTAGGGGGGGCCACTTTGGGTTTAGTTGTAGGAGGCAATTCTTTGGTGGCGGATGTAGATTGGCCAGAAGCAGCAGCAAGTTTTGCGTCAGATTTTAATGAGGAGGTGGCAGTGCAATCAGACACGTTTTGGGAGGTGGGTGTGCGTTGTTTTTCAGGAAGAGGAGGTTGAGGTAAGGAGGCAGGGATGGTAATAGCAGTGTAGCCTGTATACGGTACATGAGGCACTGTCAAAAGAGGGTAGCTGTTTGACGCTATAGGAAAGGAGGGTGTGACGTAGCCATCAGGGTCAGGGGACGAAGCTCTCAGGTCACTGTTGCTGTCATTGGATGAATTGCAGTCGGTCAAGGTTGTTAAGCTCTGCCTTTCTGCACTGACGTTGAATGTTGGGAATTCAGAGGCAGAGCTTCTCTCTGAAGAGCAGGCAGGAGGTTGAGGACTTGTTGAGGTTGAGATGACAGTGTGACACGAGCCTGGGTCCTCCTCTTTATTTTGGTTTGTTTGCAGCAAGCTGTTGCTGAGATGGCTTAGGTTCTGTGTTTGTACCTGCACCTCTACCCGCTTGGTTGTGAGGGCTGGATTAGGGCATAATGGTGGGTCACTGATGAGAGCTGTGTTAGATGTGGTCTCTCTGATGGGTGCTTTCTTAACACCAGAACACTGTTGTTCTGTCTTTATTTCTGTCTCATTGACAGCAGAGACAACAGTGATCAGAGACTCAGGGAGAGTCTCACCCTCTGGGCCCGGGCTTCTAACAGGATCTCTTGACTCAAATGGCCCACTGTTAGAATACACAGAGGGTTTGTGTTAATAGTACACCACATTCAGCCTTTTCATTTAAAACATGCCTGCAGGTGAGCTATAATTTCAAAAGCACATCCCTCGACTCCTATCACAGAGATGAAATTAAAGGTGTGGTTGCTTTGAAAATAATGTACATGAAGAAAGAAAATTTACCTGCCCTGGGTAAAAGTCTTAATGTGACTTTTATCGACTTCTAAAATCTTAATACCACCATCTATAAAACACACAAAAGAAAGTGAAGGAGTGGCGAAGGAAATTTTTAAATGATAGAGATTCAAAACATTCAAAAACAACAATTATGTCGTTGTGTCATTACCACTGAGACTATGCTGACTCTTTTCAGCTGAGGCATTGTTGTGATTGGTTCGTTTTGGGGATGGAGTGAGAGCAAAGGGGGAGGAGTTTGGGGAATGACTGATGGAGGCATAACCAGGACTTTCTCTCATGGCTTGTGGAGAGCAGGGACAGGGTGGATGTGGACTGTGGTAACCACTGCTTTGGGGGCTGGGATATGGACTCATCGTGGTAATATTATCAGGTTGGGTATCTGTAACATACACTGCAGGGTCTTGTTTCGGGACAGTGTGGCAATGTCCATATGATGACATCACTGGTGACATCATAGTTTTGCGGCGCCAAAATTCAGCCTCTTGAGCTCCCTCCCAATGAGACTCCGCCCTTCCATCCCTCCAGTGCACAGGCCCCTCCCTCCTAAACCCAAACTCTGTCTCTCGAGACCACGGAAGACTTTCTAATTCTCTTTCTCGTAAAGAGTGGAGGACAACATCCTCCCGTAAGCGAGAGCAGTCCCTGCAGGAGCACGATGTTGGCGGAGGTGAGCTGTAATGTAGCTCTCGGTAGGGACTGGAGAGTAGTGACTGGTTGGTGTGTAGAGAAGGAATCATGTGGGTGTGGCTCTGAGAGAGGGTGGGGCAATGTAGCAATGGACACACCTCCCCAGAGAAGAATGTGCGTGTCTGTGGAGGAAGTGTGTGGGAAGGCTGTGAGTGGGAAAATGGTGAGTGTGTGTAGGATTCTTGAGGGGGATATGAGTACAGGTGTCTGACTGTTTCAGAGCAGGGATGGTGCAAACAGTGCCCCCGTTCCCAAAACAGATCTGGTTGGGATACACAGAGGTCCCGGACTGGCAGTGGAGCGGTTCGACTACAGGGAAGTGTGTGGTGCTTGGGGTGGAGTGTTGGTGCGAGAGCATGTGAATTGGTCAGATCTGGGCCACAAAATGAATGCGTGTGGGAATACGGGCGACCATAACAGGGTTGAACTGGACGGTCTGGTCTGAGAGGAGAACAGTCGCCATCGTCCAGTATTGCTGTTTCTCTGTGTCTGTCCTTTTCGCTCTTTTCCCTTTCAGCACGGCTAAGAAGTGGAGTGAGGGACTCCGATGGTGCAGGAGGATGAGTTGTGTCTGTGCTAAGAGACAGAGGCTGAATGGAAAGATGAACTGGAGGAGCAGAGGCGGAATGACTGGGCGAGTGGGTGGAGGTTTTGATGGAGGCGGGGCAAATGCCGGGACTTGACCCTGGTGCACGTCGCTTTTTCACCTGAGCGTACAGGCTTCCATCCAAAGGTCCACGTGTGTGACAGATATCTATGTATGATAGGGAAATACACAGAGCCAATTATATTATATGTGTTTTGAAAGTATTAGGTCTGTTGGGTACATATAAACCACATGGCCAGGATGTGGGTAACACATAGGCAACAGGATGTAACAACATTGTTTTTTATTGAATCTGGAAGTATGTGTCCGTTGTGTACGTACCCTCCATACTATCCTGATGGTGAAGGTTAAAGTTCTCATACGAGTCCCAGCGCACAACAGGATCCGTAGTGCTGTAATCCACAGACACTCCTGACTCCTTCCTCTGCACCTCTGTAACTCACAACACACACACACATGCAGTGTTAAGACAGAGCTAATGGATGACTGAAGATGATTAAAGAGTGTGGCCGATAGATATGTACCTCCCAACCTCTGAGGTCCTGAGGAGAACAGCAACTCCACTGTGGCATCAGCTGGGAAACGATCATCTACACACATACACACACAATCAGTGTCCTAATACAGAAAACACTATTTCATTACCTTTTGTGTTTATGAGAAACAGAGACAGTGGAGAGGCCAATCGGCTATTTTGTGCAAAGGTGAAAAACACACAATTCAAAGTGTACATCACTGTATCACAGCATGTAAATAAACATCAGGTTAAATACAACCATACAGCTTTGTGCATACACAGCATCTCGCATGAAACTGGATCGCGTGTCCCCCAAAGTTCAAGTGAAACGTACACCACTAAGTGTGTGCATGTATTTACCTGTGCACGCTTGGTCAAGCTCTTCTTTGCCAAAGGAAAGCTGAGATCCATGGACACTGCAGGTGTGAAACTGAAACCTAAACATGCATTCTCTCTTACACGCACCCGAGCGGTGTTGAAAACACTTCACCTAATTACAGACAGACACCGAAAGAGAAACACGTGTTTGTAGTTGTCATTGAATAACATGACGAATAATTGTTTTATTAATTAATATTATTGCCCATACTGAAGTATAAGGGATTTTCAAAACCCACTGGACATAAATTATATCTTAAATCACCCTTAATGAAGACAATGTGTGCAATTATTTTCCCATTACTTGAAAAATAAGTGAAAACGCAGGTGTGAAATGCATTAGGCTTTCATAGAAGGGGGGATTCGAACCCTATCTAGGGACGGTATATAATAGAGACTTGTGGTTGGGCTCTTTTGATTTGAACCTCATAGCAACGCCTTAGCAACCATCCTTAATTTATTCATGTTTATGAGTGTTTCTTACCAGGATGTCTCCCTTTAGCAGTAGAGCTGGTTCAATATTCATGTACAGCATCTTACTGTTGGGGCCCTGAATGTCACTACAACACATAACAGCATAATCAAAAAGAAAGTGTGATACAGTTATGCACTGGAAGACACCTTTCAACCAGTTAAATTCAGGCTTTACATATGTGCATTCACTAGGGCTCATTTAACCTCTAACCTTAGTGTTGCTACCGCCATGCTCTAGCATTTGAGCTGCATAGTACATTCATGCATATTTACAGTACAGTCAAGAGACAACAAATATCGGTGGGAAGGAGAGGTGACACAGCAACAGAAAAAGAACGTGGCTGAATTTAAACCTGCGTCGCCTGCATACAATATGCCAGAGAATTCGCATTATTTCATTCAGCCGACACTTTGATCCAAAGCAACTTCCAAATGAGCACCCGCAACTGTGCAGCTGTCAGCCCGTGACAGCCAGGACAAAAATCTTAACCTGCTATTATGACACCGATTTAATAGATCTTATTAAAGCACTTACTATTTTCCTGAAGAATAGACCAACTGCAATGACTGATAGATCTTCAGGAAGGGAGAGTAACCTGTGTATTTCAGAGTAATGGATTTAATCAAGATGAAGAGTTACAGAGTACTACATTCTTTTTGTTTGCTAAGAGCATAATTATATCTGCAATCTGTAACTTTTCTTGATGACAAAAATGATAAAAAATCAGTTATTGAACAAGTACATAACAGATCGGTGTTCAACACAATCTCCTTACAACAATTCGCAACAGTGAACTCATAATAAGAATTTATAATTCAAGCTGTTGTGTCTGATTTCCCGAGAAATGTCAATTTGGCTTAATTTGACTTACATAGTATCACATGACTTACATACTTAAAAAGTACAAAGTGACCCGCAGTTTACTGTTACAAACAGAGATGGCGACATATTTTTACAGATTTAAATTTACCAAAACATATAATGTGAAGAACATGTATATCTTCATAAATGATGGACATTTCAATTCTGTAGAAAACTGCAGAGCACTTTAGAAAGTTCTATGGCTGCAGTGTCCATGTGGACCTGCTGATTCTGTGTGCGTAGATGGTGTGTTTGTGTGTGTGTGTGTGTGTGTGTGTGTGCATGTGGAACTGACGGTGTACCTCCTTCTGACTGGCATCTTAGCAAAGCTGGAATAGAAACCTGATGCAGGTACAGAGGTGAGCTGTTCATCTTTATTGCGCCAGAGAGAAGACCAGCGAAGTAATATATATACCTGTGACAGACAGGCAAAGAGACATCACCATGACCAAGCTAGAACGAGTCATTCAGGAACATGCAGAACTTCAGCTTGGCTGTACCTGTTCTGAGAGGGCTGCAGGCAGGGGGAGATTTTATCCTCACAGAATTTCCTCATAGCAACTGTGGAGAGAGCCTGCTCTGCCCTGCACACATACATTATACAGTAAAACTCAAGTCACTTGATTGATGAATTAGAATAAACCGCTCCTAAAAGCCACTATATTTATGCATCTGACAGACACTTGCAATGAATTCAAGCCACACAATATATCAGTATATGCATTTGCTGGGAATTGAATCCATAATGTGTGTTACTAACACTATACCAGTTTAGCTTCAGGAACAGAAAATTATTAACGCATTTATTAACATTATTGCTAGTGTACAGAACTGGAATTTCTATAATTGGTTAATGGGCTTTTGTGTTAGTACCCGGCTGATATCTTGCTGTAGTGCATGTAAGCTGCTGCAATCACTCCTATTTTCCCTTTATTTCCCTGAGAAAGAGAGAGACAGAAAGAGAGAGAGAGGGGGGAGGAGGTAAAGAATTATTATTCAATTGTGACTGTGATATATCAAATCATCTTAAGTTTATAATAAACTTATAGTATTGTATAATGATTGTATAATGTATTGTATAATGATCATTCTAGCCATGAACACATATATAGTGGAACAAAATACAGTACAGTACAACTTACGGACAGGACCATAAAAACCTTTAAACAACAATGTCAGCAAAGCTCCACTGTAAACAATAAACACTACAGATAACAATTACAACAATGGGCACTTAAACTTAGTCTTATGGCTTCAGGAGACTTACAGGCCACATTATATAGCATGCACAGTGTAATGAATCACTTTTATTGCATTTATTGTATTACATTTACTGTAATTTACTGTATTTCTTTCTCTTGCCTTCCACAGATAAAAGAAAGTAATACCCTTTTAAAGTGATATGACTGGAAGGAAATAATAAATGAATTATGGGTAAACTTTACCTATACCTAACTATAACTTATTGTGAATTATCAACTAACTTAAGTCTCTTAACCTTGCAGTGCAGCACAACCACATTGTGGGGGTCAGAGGTCAGCCAGCTCTCCATGGTCTTGCACATAGCGCATATTTTATCAAGGGGCGGGGCATGCAGATCAGGCCACCCAAACTCCTCCACCTGAGGCAGGGCAAGGAGTCATTTAAAACACACAGTAACAAAAGCTTAAAGTGACTTTAAATGAAGTTATAAACAACTCTAAAGCTCAGAATTACATAGAAGGGTGATTTAATAAAAGAAGGGGCTGATACCTTTGGATTCAGCCTGCAGATGTCATGTCGCTTCTCTGACAGATTTATTACCTGAGGAAGGACAACAGTACTCATTCATATGGTATTAAAACCAGAGAACGTATGGAGAGTTTAAACAGTGGGGCAACTGACCAAAAACTTATCTTGATGTTTGGATTTCAACATGGCCGCCACTTCCTTGAGGTTGGCGCTGTAACATTGTTTCTCCAGGTCAGGCAGGTAGAGGACAGAGATGATACGCTCTGTTATGTAGGTCAAGTCAAAGTCATACTGACTGTCCATCAACCTCTCCATGACACCCTTTATGCTGTTGCCGCTGTGATACACAAAGAAAAGTGACTCTCATATACACACACATGCAATCTTAAAGAGAGATCTCCCCAAAATCAAAGTTCATAACAAAAACCAATACACACAGGTTTTGGTATCTCTTTTCTTACCTGGGAGGGATGTTTATCTGGTTTGGAAATGGAGGCTACAAGAGATCATAAAGAGAAGGTGAATGAAACACAGGTACGTGTGCTACAAACATTATTGCTGCATCACAATACATAAATCACATTTTGAAAAGCTTAAAAGTTGTTACAATTAATACACAGTTGCAATGCTTACTGGATCTGCAATGGCTTCACAAGGAAGAGAGACCTGAAAGAAAGACAGAAAATCTTAAGAAAATCTTAATCTTCTTGTTTAGAAAGTGAAGACGCATATTAACCTCTTGAACATACATTCACATACTTTGGGGGCCCTATGGTGGCTCTCCATTTAAACACATCCTCTCTGTCCTCATTAAGTTATTTATCACACCAGAGGACATCTGGTACTGTTTAAACTGTGTGTTGCACACACATTTATTTTGCTTCCTTTTCAGTAATTAGCTCAGACTCGTATTTTAACTTACAGACTCCCCTGACAACACAACCTGCATATGCTTTATTGATATACTTTATCTTATTTACTACAGCTCTTTGTGTTTCACAAACCCGTTACACGTCCATTAGGACCACAAACAAAATCTTTCTCATTAAATTAAAGTCAACTAATCCTGCCTGTTTCTAGTACTCTTCAAACACTGACACAGCGATCAGGGTCTACAGGGGTCCTCTCTGTGATGTCATTTCCTGTTTTATGTTTTGATGCGTGTTGTTTACACCTCACAAACATTCAGTTTACATATACATATATTAATATATTAACATTATACGAGTAACGAGAGCGTGACCTGCAAGGATGTGGGACACTTTGACCAAAATGCAAGAAGGTTGATGTGAGACATGTTTAAAGAGAAACAAAAGCAGCTGATCTCAAACCACAGGACTGGCGACATGCCTGCTGGCTTTATGATCTATTTCCACTACTCTATTTCAGATTATCAGCTGTGTCTCTTCCTGATTATGTGCGCGTGTGTGTATTTGTGTGTGTGTAGCTCTGGCTATATTTATGAAGGCCAAATTTTTGACCTCACAAATATAGTAAAACACAACAAAACCCAATTCCATGTGGGATATTTTAGATGGTCTTCTCTAGTAAAACACCAAAAAAGGATCATAAATTGGCCCAATTGTGTTTTACTATAAATCTATAAACTATAAATCTAATCATATCAACAGTTGGTATGAGAGTGTTTTTTACCAGTCGCAAATGTTCAACACATATGCGTTTGCACTTTTTATTTGTAAAAACAAATCCACTATGTGGGATAAGAAAACACACAGGGGTTCATTAACTACATCCTGTTTAAGCAGGTAGTAGCGCCAGACTCACACACACATACACACACTTGTAATATTCTCACAGTCTCAGTAAAACTAAACAAGCAAAATTAAACAATCTTTTAGAATCCTTTACAGTAATCAGATTGTAATTCACATCATTTAGTGCCTCTTATTCTCATTCTCCACTCTCATCCTGTAAACAATTTTCTGTCTTTTGTATGTCTGTCCTTTGTAAAAATTGATTATACATTTTAAAACCAAACGTACACTGACACTACATCAAAAAACTCTTAACAGAATGAAAACTTTTCTCATGCTTAATTAACAAAATAAAAGTGTCAGTACCTCTCTGAGATGAAATTCCAGTTTACTGGGGGTCCTGTAGCATACTCTTTCTATCTGACTCTCTCTCTCTCTTATAAACCTCTGACACTCTCCCTCTCACACACACAGACCTTCCTCTCTATCTCTCTCTCACTGAAGGACAGTGAAAAAACGGAGAACCCTGAACTACTGATGCCACTTTGGATTAGGGAGTGACAGACAGAGAAGAACGGATAGAGGGGTAGAGAGAGAATGGAAAAGAGCAGAAGAGAGAGAAAGAGGGGGGAACAGCTGCAGGGTGTTGCGTGCAGATACGCTGGTGCATATCTGTGCGATGTGCACTGGTGGCATCCGGTGACTGACTGCAATTTCTATTAATACCAGAAATAACCAGAGTTTATAATGTGTGTGAATTACAATGATTTGTCCTATATTTGATATTACACAGTACTACACAAGGCCATAATCCACTTAGATCATAAGCTGCTACAAGGTAAGACAGAAACATTTACATTATTCTGTTTGGCAGATGTTTATTCAGTGTCATGAAAGTGCATTTAAGGTATAGATTTTATACGTATGTGTGTTCTGCGGGTTTGAACCCATGACCTTGCTGTTGCAAGCGGCATGCTATACTACAGCCGCAAAAACAAATTGACACAGACAACGGGAATATCGATCTTTCCGCCACATGCCCAGTGTGGTTAACACCAAAACCAAAGCTAGCCAATGTTTAGCCAAAGTGTAAATTGATCCACTGTAATTCACAGTAGAAACAAGAGTAGTAACAGCATTTCAGTGAGTGAGTAAGAGAGTGAGAGAGAGAGTGAGTCAGAGGGAGAGAGAGAGAACCTTACCTTTTCCTCACATGTCTTATGTACTGCAGTTTTACACTCTGCAAGAAAAAAATGAGAAAACATTACTCTTATATGGTCTTATATAAATATTATATAATTTTATATTCGCTTATAGACATACAAAATCTGAACTGTGAGGACCAGCCAACGGTCACCACAAGAAAAACGACTTAATAAACATTTAAAAATGAATAGAAATCTCAGCAAACATGCTTGTGTGAATGTTTTACCTCTGCAGTACATGCCATGGCTGTCGAGAGTTTGTTTGCAGACAGCACAATGATGTTTCTTCTTAAAGTTCCTCTCTTTAAACGAGTGTGAACCCATTTTCCCCAACTAGACAAACACAATGAAATACAGTCTGCACATTTAAATCAGACAGCGGACATATTTTCACACAGTGAAAATGACAGATATTTATTCATGCCAAATCTCCCACGCTCATCATGTTGACCACAGCTCTCCAAAACTATTTATACAAACTCTACATTGCTCATAAAAAAAACCCTGTTCTTCACAATCATTACAGCCAATTTTCAAGAAAGAATTTTGAATTACATGAACAGAGTGAACAAAATTGCCTCTGAACATGTTATTGTGCTTTCAGTGCTCTTAGTCTCAATTAGTACTACAGAAAGATTAATTCCTTAAAGCTTTTTCAGATAGTAATAACAATGTTTTTATGTTGTAGAGTATTTTAGTACTTTGAGTAAGTAATTTAATTTGTGCAACTATTAAACCACTGTTTGTTACACACCTGCTGCTGTGTGTCAATATTAAAATATTAGATTTTTAAAATATTTTTAAAATATAAATGTTTAAAATGACAAATATATTTATATATCTTCTGTGCAATGCGCAGGACCATAAAACAATTGTTTAATCATTGCATTCGGTCCGAATTACTTGCCTGTCGAACTATGTATGTGCTGAATACCACCATGGATTATTGGAGGGGGTGTGGCTTTGGAAATCATTCAGAATGAAGGGCGGGATCTCATGCTTTCAATGCTAGCTTGCTATTGCTAGTCTCTCCGAAATCGCATACCCTACCTTTAAAACATTGAGCACACATTTTCTGCACTACCCCAGTCACTGTAATACAGCCATAAATCAATCAATCACTCTTACATTGAAGGATATTAATGACAAGCATGTATGGATTAGACAATAACAGTATGACAGAAATGTTTTAATTGCAAAATCCAAATACTAAATAAAACAGCTGGATAATTGAGTGAGAAAACAACATGTACAGACTCAATCCAATAAAGCTTATGCCAGCTCACCACTCATTGGATAGAAAGGATTACGTGCTTTCTGAAACTCTTCTAAACGTATTCCTCATTCCAAAATAAATGATTTTTCAGTCAAATTCTACAACAACGACGGCCTTGATAGAGTAAAATGAGTCATTAGGCAGCGTTACATTGTAAAGTTTTGCATTTAATTACTGAGGCAAATAGGGTTTGCAAGGCTGCCACCTACAGGCAAAGAATGTGAAGTAAATAATTGTTCTACATAAACGTAAATGAAATGGGTGCACCCACATCCTGTCTTGTGGGTCTAATAAGGGCCTTTTATATTTTCACTGTCTGCCGAAAATGGATCTAAGAAACGCTCGTGTTTATAAATGTTAAGCAAAGAATCACAAAGAATGTTTTAGATCACATATATGTTCATTAAATCAGTTATTCCAAAATGTCCTGAATTATCACTGAGAGAACTCATGGTATCCAATGATTAAATGTTAAATAGGGATTTGTTAGGTACTTCGGCTTTTAGAAGAACAAGGGTCTTGATAAAGCACTTCAGTAATTCAGCTCTCCACCCTTTCCCTTTCTCTCTCTCTCTCTCTCTCTCTTTCTCTCTCTCTCTCTCTCTCCGTGTGCAGCCAAAGTTTGGCTCATTGACTAAGCATTTCCCTCCGCATATCCAACACACACAGAAGTGGCGTTCTCCTGGCTATTCTTCTTTGAAGAGTGCAGAATGAACTGACTGTTCGGGTTACCAAAAACCCCATTGCCACACATCTATAGGCTATATGACAGAGAAACAAAAAAGTTCGTCTCTCTGGTTCTGGTGACATTTTGAAATAGAAGACTCATGGGTTTTGACCCTCTTACACTTACTGCAACACACACCCACACACACATTTACATTCCGGGCAGGAGCAGACAGGAGCAGGTGGGAAGGCTGAGGTATGCCTCCACCGTCCCAGAATTCCACAGTCTATTTTTATCCAGTCTTTCTGACCACAGGATCACTAGGAAACGTGCGTGTTTGTGTGTATTCCTGCATGTATGTGATCGTTTGGCTGTCTGTCATTGACTACCGGATGTACTTTTTCTATTATTGTCAAGAGCACCACATGCGCACAACACATAAGTGTTTGTCACTATATATGCATTATGTGAAGTGGAAATGTTCGCTTATTCTATTTATGTAAACCTCTAAGGAATTCCATTTTCCATGCTGTAGTTTGCAGGGCACATAACATACTAAAGCTGTCCAATGCCAAAAGAGACAACCTGACGCCTTAAGAGCAACAGGGCAATGTCACCAAGTCGTCCCATGCTGACAGTGTGTGTGTGTGTGTGTGCATGATGGTAGCAATACCTTTTCAGGTAATATGCATAATTATTGTAAAGAATATACACTTCATATTATAACAATAAACATAACATTTTATCTCATTTTAAATTGCACAGTACATCAAACTGTGTTTAGGGAGCTGACAACCAGTGACAGCAGTTTTCGCCAGTGTGACATGCTATACTTCATCTGAAACTATTTTAAACACATTTATTATTATTACAAGAACCACTTATAAGAAATGGTAACTAGTTACATTATCTACATATACCCTTTCTTACATGTAAATGTTGTTATGCTGACAAAAAAGCTTTTTAAGTTTTTTCTAGTGTATGTCATTTTTTATTATGTAAATTTTACATATAGAATGGTATGCATATGGCTTGGGCAAAAGAGAGACCCTTTTGTATTTATTGGTTCCAGATCTTCCTAGATATATCTGACCTATGCAGGCACACGGACACACACATACACGTACCTCTGTTAAACTAAGAATCTCTGCATCCTCTGCGCAGTCTCGTGTCTTTGGGGGGTCCAAGGGCTGAGGATTCCTCTCTTTAGCCCAAATATGTTTACTGAAAACACAACCCATGTTTTTTCTTCCAGTCCCTTCTCTGCTTGCTTAGTCCTCCTCAGATATCTTCTCCTTCTACTCTCCACTTGCTTAGCCCTTGTTTGCTTCAGTTCCCACTCCAGGTTGCACCATAAAACCTTCTTTAATGTTTTCCTTATGTTTCTTCCTTCAGGACCTCTCCTTCTCCTCTGCTGTGTTCCTCAATGTCTTGCTGTCCAGTTCCAACACAGACTCATCTCTCTCCCACTTCCCTTCACACACATTTTCTCCCTCTCGGTCTCTCTCGGGGTGTCCTCTCTCGATCTGGCTCTTGCCCCCTCACATGCTCACTATGTAACGCCTTCCTGCGTCTCTCCCGCAGCTGTTTTTGTCAGGTTTACGTCAGACCCTTCCTCTTGTCTGGCACTCAAGCTCTGCTCACCCACTGAGAGAGATCATAGACACGTACACACACACACACACACACACACACACTCACAAACCATCAGTGGCATTCAAAAGTCTAAGTGCATGTACAAAATCTAGAATTCAAATTGTAATTTATATGTAAACAGTTCCCTTTTGGCATGAAATGAGTAAGAAATATTTATAATAATCTGCACTATTTCTCGGTCACTTTTCAATTAAGAACTTTTGGGAGCCTGACAATGAGAACCCCTTTGTGCAAAAGGTCACACTTCTGTTTCTCCAATGAAGCACACAAGATGTTATTTGCAAGATGTAATGGGATAACATGGTGGATCATCAAGGTTTTGCACAAACTTGTGGAGTCTATGCCAGCTCATGCTGTCACTAAAGCAAAAAACAGACATGCCCCATTAAAAAACCATAGCATTTTCAGATTCACAAATGCGCTCCAAAAAGGGGAACAATCTTTCAAAATTCATTTAAAATGATTTAATAGAAACAGGGCTGTAGCTGAAGATTTTGGGCCCCTTACCATTTCAAAGATTAAATTCTGAAATTAAATTCTGGAATTGTTGGCCCCTAGAATCATTCCCATCTTTCTCTGCACTAGTTTCGTCCCTGCCTGGAAATACAGTTGCAGAATTACGAGAAGTTAAACAAAAAAATTGACAAAAATAAGACATATTTAAGATTCCGTCCCAAATGAACAAAATGAGCAGAAACATGTTTTTTAAGCAAAACAGAGCCTTTGTAAAAGGCTGAAAAATGAGAAAGGGTGTTTTTGACTATATTTGTGAGGACATTTTCTAAAATATTTGGCCCTCACAAGTACAGCCAAGCACACACACAAACAAACAATCCACTAAGGCTTGTATTCAAACATCTCTCCACCACCCAGTCCCTCAGTCGCCTTGCTCTCTCTCTCTCTCTCTTCAGAACTCTGCATGCAAACAGAGAAAGGCATTAGGTCTTCCGTTACTACTCATTTCCATCTTTCATTGACAGACCGAGACAACAAAGTGTTTGTTCTCTTCCTCTACATCCGCTATTTTCCTAGCAGTGCTTGTATTGCATCTGCATGAGTGGGTGTATTGCAGAATACGGAGAGGATGGGGCACATACACCCAGGGGCAAAATCCTTCTATGAATAAAATTCCATTCACATTAAAAAATTCTGTAGCACACTGCCTGTTATGTAGCTGCTGTCCTGATAATATCTCTGAAGGAAAGTCTATGTGGAAATCATAATTTCAATTCACCACAATCAGAAGGTAGTTATCAGTTTTAACTCTTCTAATCTTGGGACAATCTGCAGGGCAGTATTATCAAAGTATCTACCAAAGTACAAGGTAGTAACTACCTCTTGGGTAGTTAGATTAGAGGTAAGTAGTTACAGGAAATTTTTACATTTTATGCCCAGATATGCAAACAATTATGTCCGAATTATTTGTCAACATTGTTAAATGGTAATTAATGTTCTATCACTGGTAGTTTCTGTGTTCAGGGACCACCAGTAAACACCAACTGTCCCTCTACAGACAACAGAAACAGCACACATACACCTGACACAGCAGGAACACTAAACACACAGAGGCTTGCATCTGTCACTAGAGGCTGAAATCACACAGGAGACTGCATGCTCTCGCATTCTGTCTGCTTTTTGTGTTTCTTGTTTTAAACATGTTGTGACGCTTGGTGATGATGCTGTTAAAATCATGTGAATAGCAAAATGCTAATAGAACAGGAAGTACTGTAACAATGCCTTATTTTAGCTGTAGACACTTTAAATACAAATGTACCATGGTAATGTTATTTTTTTTACATGTTTGATAGTAATGTTGTGTTTTTGTAGATATACCATGTTGTTCTTTAAAATACCTTTGCCTCACATGCAAATCAAACAATTAGTACAACAATATTTATCAAAGTACCACTGTAAATGGTAAGAGAAATAAATACTGATAGATTTTAACAAACTTTTCATGTCTTCAACATACAGTTGACTTCAAAAGCTCTTTAGGAAACATCCCATAACATGCATCTCCAAAAACATGCTCTAAAAATAAGGGGCTTTCCTATTATACGAGTATTTGAAGCTTAGCACATTTTACACGTGTTCCAAGGCAACATGCCACGCAACAGAGCCATGGCTTGTTTATAAAAGCCATCCGGACAACATTAAAGCATTGTGCCCGTCACATGCTTTGCAGGACCACAGGACGTTTCTAATTGACAGTGTTCTGCAACATTACCATGTGCTGACACATACGCAATGCATTCATTAAAACAATACCACTACACAACCCTCAGAATGGGTGATGTTGTGTTATGAAAGACATGGAAGAGCTGCTTGCACTGACAACTGTTCTTTTTTTAGTCATTTGATGATATATGCCATTGTAGTGATCGTGTGGCAACGGACCAGCCTTGAATACTCGCATGAAAGTTTCAGTTAGGGCAGCTGGAAAAACAAGGGCCAACATCCCAATTCTGACCACACAAAAAGTGCTGTAAACGTTGCGCCATACAATGAGCCCCCAGTAGCCCGTAAAATCGATCCAATTTAACTGTTATGTAAAAACAAACACAGTGACTAATACTAGCACGTACAAACAAGCAGTTTTCGATTTCTGAGTTTAAATCACGCGTTTTAAATCTAACCGTGGCTTTCCTAAGGCACGCATGTACCCCATTGCAGGCACGCAGAATTTAAGAAACGGTTAAATAATAAATCTATTCCTTACGAATGATTACAAAACCATACAAGCCTTTGGACAGCTGAATTCAATACTTAATCGCCAAGGGAGCGGGAGGGTCTGCATAGCCTTGTGGTGTCGGAACATGACAACGGTTTAGGAGCATTCTGAGGGATTTCCTAATCGTGCTATTTGAAAACAGCAATGCTATGCATTTTAAAGACAAACACGTCCAGAAAATTTAGTTCGTTTGAGAAGACGTATAAATCTTCACCATTTTGGCGCCTCTGTTTTAAGAGTGTTGCTGTTTCATGTTAGCAAACTGTGATAAACTCTGCAGGAGATCAGATGAGCTAACATTTTAAATGCATCATGATTTACGGCTTTACAACAATACAGAGCATTAGAAGTAAAAAAAATTAATCAATCCTTACGTAATGAGAACAATACATCATATATAACTAACTGAATTAACAAAGATTCACACACACGTTATAGTATCTTACATACTTTTTTATTTATAACAATGATCTTCAAATTAACAATGCGTTTCAAATGGCTACATCTTTGAATGTTAGTCTAATCACTGCACTGATAGTTTTTCAGCTTTGTAATTAAAAATGGGCCTGTTTTAGGAATGCCTTTATAAATTCATAAATTGGACACACCTTTGCCATAATCCCTCCCCTCAACCCATGCCATTTTTCCACCAAAAGGGGCTTATACATTTTCCCTAAATGAACCTCTCATCTGATCATTCAATTGCTCCTTTTCCTCTGTTCTGCTTTTATGTAGTTTGCAGATTCTTTTCAACTCATTCTTCTCCATCGTCGTCATCTCCCTGGTCTCCATCCATCAGTAGGGCAGCGTACTTACTTGCCGAACTGAACTGCTGTGGGGACAAAACATTAAGATTACACCCTCAAGGGTTTGCAAGTGATAGTGGCAGTGACACTAGGGGTGTGAATCCTACAGATTTAAACAATTCCGCTTCTGATTCCACTTATTGATTCTAATATGACATTAAATAAATAAATCCCTCCATCATTTATTCACCCTCAGGTTCTTCCAAACCTGTATGACCTTTTTTTTTCCTTCTAAGAAGATTTTTTGAAGTACGTTGGTAACCAAACAACAGTGGCACCCATTGACTTTAATTATTTGGGACAAAACACAACATCTTTTATGTTCCACATAAGAACAACAGTCATACAAGTTTGGAATGACATGAGGCTGAGTAAATGATTGAAATATGTTTGGGTGAACCATCCCTTTAAAAGTATCAGTATGTGTGTTCCATGGGACTCAAACCCATGATCTTTGTGCTGCTCTATGCTCTACCAACTGAGCTACTGTGGGGTCAGAACCAGGTTAAATACTCACAGGAGGAGTAGACTCTTCATATTTCTTTGGTTCTGAGGCTATTCTGGGCTCTATCTCCCGCCTGACCTCCTTCCTGTAAATCGAAACCACCTTGAAGTTCAAATCTGAACACATTCAGCAATTATACAGAGTAACCTGAAGGGGAATGTTGTGTCACTCAACTAATGTATATTTGCACAATGCAAAACAGACCCTAACTACATTACTGCAATCTCGTTCACCTATCTGCTGGTTCTCTTCGTTTCTCCCTATTTGGGGCATCAACTCCTCGCCCCCGCCCCCCTCCTCTCCCAACTCCTCCTCCTCTTCCCTGAGGTAGACCTTTGTCCCTTCGAACCCCATCCACCCGGTTTTCATCTACCAGAAAGATATTTTGGTGAATAAATAGTCTATATTTATAACTTTATAATAGTTATAAATATTTATAACTTTAAAATAGTTATAAATATTTATAATATGTAATGTTTTACTGTAAATGTGGAGACGTTTACCTTTGCCTGAAACTCTCTCCTCTGTTGATCTAGTAGGGCAACGAAGGACAGAAGTAACTTACAGAATGCTACTTGTACCATAGTGTGATATATATGTAGTGTTGATATATATGTATTTGCATTGATATTCTTCTTTTTCCATGAGTTCATGAGAAACAACCCACACCTGCTGTATTTAGGAGCGCTGTTGCTGCTAGGAGACACAGGGGATGGTCCTTCCCTCTCATTAGCATTGCCCCCTGTACTGCGTTTAGCCCAGGCATTTTCTTTCGGGGGAGGGGCTGGCATTACTTTCAGTGGGAGCCCTCCCTGATTGGTGGAGGGTGATGGAGATGCAGGAGAGCTTGGATCATCCTCTTGGCCACTAAGAATTTCGTTCTCTGAATGTTCACCACTTCTACACCTTGATCCTAAACACCACAGATATAGAAATGGTTGTCAAGCACCGACAGTCATTCAGTAAGATTTAAAGGACATTTTCCAGCATAGGTCAATGTGTAACTCGGAGCAAACAGCATTCTGGCAGCATATCTGTGTGAACCAATCTCACGAATGCACCTGTAATTCAGCTGTCACAACAGTCAGCTTTACAATCTGATGGACAAAATCTGGACTTAAACCACAGAGGAGCATAAATGATTTACCTTTAGGATGTGAGGATTCACTTTCTTTGTGTTCACGCTCTCTGGATGGCTCCTCGCTCCTCCAGCTCGGGTCTCTGAAGACAGCAAAACGTATCCTCAAATCATCCTACATCTACTTCATTGTCGTCTGAACTATGCTTTTGTTCTGAGACTCTCAGAAATGCTTTGGCTTCCCTTCTCCTTTGTAAAGCTACCTCTGCACTTCTCTTACCGGTCTCGCGGTTTCCTCTCTGAGGCCCTGTTCTTATCTTCCTCCAACTGCCTCTGGAGTCGTTCTTGTTCTTTCTTCAGTCTCTCCTCCACTTCTCGCTCCTTGGCGGCCGTGTCCACAGGTTTGGCAGCTCCAAATATAGAGGAGGCCCGGCTGGAATTTGTGGTAGTGCTCTGGGGGGACAGGCTTCCGCTCTGTTCCTCCTCTTTTGGGATGCTACGCGGCTTTAGGTTAAGCCTGGGTCTCTGAGGAGGGGCTGAAACACGAACCATTATTAGAACATGCTATTAGACATGTTATTAGAAACACAAAAGCAGAAATCATGACATGAGACATGATTGACATGACAATGACATGAGACGCATCTCCATCTGATAAATGTGTACACAGACTCAACCTTTAAAAATATTGCAGACAATAATGTCAGGATTATAATAATGTAAAGCTGCTAAATTTGCCTGGTAAAAATTGACAAACCTGATTTCAAATGAATTACTATACACAGGCCACTTTTTGTAATGTCTGTTGAATGCTTTAATTGCCTTTTAACTATCTTACCTTGTGGGCTTTTCTAATGTTGATATGCTATTAATCAATTCGGTTAAAATTCGGCAGCTAGTCGTAACAATGATAAAATTTACCCCTATTTATATACCTCTCTCTTCTCGTCTCTCATCCCTGTCTAAGCGTTCCTGATCTCCATAGCGATCTCCATCTCTTCGGTCATCATAGTCTCGCCTGAAGCCACTGCCGAATCCTCGTCGTCCTCCACCACGAGAGTCATAACCTAAATTGATCACATGATCCAAGCATTATTTTCAAGCAAACATAGTAACTTACAAAGAACTAACAGGGGTGACGCATAAAACTCTAAGAAGCAAAAAGAAATTAATAATGTTTTAGAAATAACATTTGCTTTGGCTATTAATGTGGAAATTAAACATGAGAAAACAACACTAATTTGAAATGCCACCAACCTCCACGATCGTAGTCTCGGCTACCTCTGTCGTCATAGCGATCTTTACGGTCCCTGTCATCGTAACGATCTCTACCACCATAGCGATCTCGACCGCTGTCATAGCGATCATCCCGCCTTGGAGCATCTCTGAATCGGTCTGACTCATAACGATCACGTGACCCTGGAAAAAAAACAAACGTGTTACGCAAGTTCGACCAATGGTGTGTTGACAAGTCAAAGAGATTAGAGATTGTCTACTTTGAGCTTTGATAACCAAGCATAACTTCACAAAGTTAAGTCAGACTGTTCACGATCTACCGCCTCAAAAAGTCAACTTTATGCAACTAAAAGCAAATTATGTATAGTAGAAAGGATACACAGAATACATTATACATTAGTTTTCTTAGAATGAGAAAGGCTAAAGGCTCTTGAAAATTTGCATCGCTAGATGGTAATGAGTATGTTTGAATATTCAAACTTTTATGATATAATTATTACGATGCATCAATTTATTATTTAATAAATTGTAAAGCACTCCATTATGTATCCCTGACAAGATTATTTCATTATCTTACACCCTTGTCTTTCAAGCATTCCATGAATGCATGCAATGCAGTGTATCTCTGTTTAACTTACTGTCCCCATAACCCTCATCTCTGCGCGGTTCATCATCCTGCTCCGCGCTCGGCCGTGCCCTCCAATCAGAGTCAGTCTTATCAGGACCACTGTCCATCATGCGACCACGATCTCGATCCCTGTCCCGCCCCATCATCATCCCACTGTCCCTCTCTAGAGGAAAATCCAGATAAATTCAAGATAAATCAAAACATGCTTTCACTGAGGCCTGTTGACTATGAGAATGAAATTGTCATCTGCTTACCTTTGTCATTGGACTGATCGGCAATATCCACCCGAATCCGCCTGTTTCCTAGATTCTGCAAAAACGTATTGCGATGTTAATTGACGAGGGAATAGAAATGGATAAAGCACTGCACTGCACTCACTGCTTTGCCAAACCTTAGTAGCTCAGTATCTTATTAACAACCCACCTCTTCATTTAGACTGAGTGCACGCAAGATCGATTCAACATCATCAAATTCAGCGTAACCGAATCCCTTCAGCCTCTCTGGGTTACTAGGCTCCCGCGGCAAACGCACAGCACTGATCTGAGAACAGACGTGGAAAGAATACAATTACACACAACTTGCTTTTTGTGACCTTGGTATTTGTTGTTCAACCCATCAACAGCACCACTTACAGCAAGGCCCCTGAAGAAGTTTTTGATGGATTCCTCGCTTACATCATAGGGCAGGTTACCCAGGAAGGCGGTGTAGGGAGGGCCGCGTGGCAGCCGAGAACGGTCGACGTTTGGTTCCCGTGCCGCACGAGGAGCGGTTGGCAAGATGGAGCGATCGATGGGGGGAGCACGATACACATCCTCCACAGTATGCCAGGAGGTCGAGACTAAAGAGGTAGAGCGAGAATAAACTTTAGAATATGGAATACGCACCAAGACAAATTCTAGAGACTATATTTGTTTATTGTATATGTGATGCGTAATGTAAAAAACATGTCACAACAAATGTAATCCCGTATAGCTGAACAGGTCTGCTCTCAAAGGCTCCGTTCACACTTCACTGACACTAAAAATATGATTTGGCTACTTGTGTCTAGGGTTACAGTGACTACTTCCCAAATGGCATTTTATCACATGTATAACTGTATTTAGCATTTTTTAAAATGGAAGAAAAACTTCCTATATCATTTGTTTTTAATACGACAGGCTGTTGATTAAATCAAACCCTACCTTATGTTTTGCTACAAAATGGTAATGTTTTTTGTAGCTTTTTATTAATGACTGCCGAGAGCAAGAAGCCATTGAAAATCAAAAGACATTTAGAAATCAAAATCTTTTATGTTTATAATGTTGCAAGTGGTTTCATTTTAGGGACATTTTTGGTTATTCTTTACAACAGACATGTTTTTTACTCAACCCCTTGAGAACCAATGATGGCCTATGCAATGGTGACAGTAATAAAAAACGACCATTTCATTTTATCCTTTTACTCACCGTCTCCATCCAAGTCATCAGTCTCATCTGCCCAGCTGGTGGTCTTTGTGCTGGGGTAACTGGGGGGTGCACTGCCACCCTTATCATCTGCCAGAAAGTCATTCAGGGTGAGGGTCTTTCCCTTCTTCTTATTCTTCTTAGCTAAAGCGAAAGGAACAAACATGTTAGAGAATAAAATTACTAATGAGAATAAGATCTCAATTCCTCACCCTTTAGAAGCCACTGTGCAATATAGTAACACAGATAACAGAAGAAAAAGCATGACTATGCAAAAATGTATAGGGTTGATTAACCCTCTAAGCTTATGCAACAATTATTTTGTATGCAATTAGTATATATACATTTGCTTTAAGAGACAAACGTCAACTTAAATAAAATGCAATGTCACTGTCGAGGAAACGCCTGTTAACACCCATAATGGCCACTAATAGTTTTCACAACACCCATTAGATGTGTTCATTACTTAAACGGGACGTTGGTGACAGTTTGCCGTGTGCTACAGAATTGACCAACATGACAAAACAACGGCAGCTTGCTGGGAAACCATTAAAAGGTGACACTTGGTTGTTTATCGGCTCTCACTCGGCTCCATGATTTGATTCAACTTGTGCAATCAAAAAAGGTTTCCAGCAACACAAGTGTCTGCTTACACAATCATATTCTTTTAAAAAACGAAAGAATAATCTACTCCAGCTATATGTCCACACACGTGGTGACCCTATCGTCCCTCCTCTGGACCCTACTGCGCAAGCGCACGTTATTAGCACAGTCCAGAACTTTATGCACCACTATTTATTTTAATATCCCAACTTTGTGTACAATAACCTATAATTTATCGAATACACCAAGTCGCCCGACCTCTTTTAATAAAAGTCTTTCCTGCCCTGAAACTCCGGAGGACAACGAGTAAGGCGAGGCACAGTTGGCCGCTAGCAAACTGGCTAATTCATTTGAGCATAGCTACAACTAATTCGCCAGGCTTTTAATGTACCATCCCAGCTGATTTAGCAGTGTAATGTTTAAAATAGCACACGATGAACGCGGTAATCGTTATCGCTGAACGTCATACTTTGTATAAACTTAGTAAGAGCTGTTTCGCATAGAAACCTACAAATGAAAGCAGAGCGCGAGAGCGCATTATTCTCACCTGACGCCGCCATGTTGGAGAGTGATGTGCTGAAAGGTCCCGGATGAGGGCGTCAGAGATTTGTCACAGGCACACGGCATGAAAACTGTGTAGATGAAAATCACACGTAGTGAAGATGTGCAAGGGGTTATGCTCATCTCTGAAATAAAGAAAACATACATACAACGTAAAGACATCATATGTGGGCAAAAACTATTTTTCTTTAATCTGAAGCTTAATTTTTTATATTTTTTTATATTTTTAAGTATAAGCAAACTGGACCTATGAAGTAATTTTAACACACCCGTTTTACACGTGATAAACCCCTAACTTTCAAACGTTTAACGTTGCAAAAAATAATAGTAACAAAATAAAAAAAGCATCTTATACTGTTCATCCTATCCCAAGCATCAGATATGTTCCTACTTGTAAAGACCTGTTGACTTACATGTCAAAATGTTAAATGCTCTTTAAATTAAATGCCACACACACATATTAACAGGGCGTTTTTGAACGACCTGAGGGTGTTTGTAAAAGATGCCTGAAAAGACTGAGTTTGTATTAGTGAGTACTGCTACACCTTCTAGATTACTATTGTTTTCTTAATGTTCCTGCAATACTGGTTCTATAATTTCCACCTCATCTCGTACTCTGCCCCATACTGCCTCCTTAAATCCAAATCCCCAAAGAACCTAAAAAACAGTTTCTGCTGTTTTCTGCATCTATTTCTGCCTCTAGTGGGCTTTTCTGCATCTATAGTTTAAAAATATAAAACATGTCCCTAAAATGTGAAACTCCAAAATAAAAAACACATCATATGTGTTGATATGATAACAACTGTTGAATGAATTTGAACAGAAAATTGTTCAGTGTTAAACAAAAAGATGAGAAAGGATGATCAGGAATGAAAAAACAATCACATCATTATTAAGAAACAACATCATTCCAGCAAGGATGGGCCAAAGACGGTACAATCGTTTATCCCAAGAGCACAAACATAACCTGCCACACAAACTAGATGCTTTTGAGACATAATTAGCATCTTTGTCTCTAAAAAATGTTTAGTTTCGACAACACCTTTTTCATAAATGATTGTCACGAATCCACTGTTCAGCGGACCTTAGCTTACTACCTGACAACTGTTGTTGCCTAGTTTTTATTTTACTATTTTTAAAATAACTATTTTTAAAATGAAATTTCCTCGGGACACATTTTATGTAAATTATTAATAATTAATGACCTAATTAATAAAATCTCATTAACAGTTTATTAAGATCACTGCCTGAAGATCTACATCTTTGAAAGTAAACAATTATGCCTGAGATGAATTAAAAATGCAGTAAATAATTATCGAAATGTGCACAACCTACACAAATAAGACTGATTAAGAGAACACAATTAAAATGTTTAACAGATCTGCATGGTGAAATGAGGGCAAAGAGCAAAAACATTATAGTATATAATGGATTAGTGTGGGATTATACGTGTGACGTGAAAAGACTGAAGAAGTGACTATAAAAAGGGAATGTTAAAGGTAAAAAGAACCAACTTCACCATCAGTTCCCATTTTGCTGTTGGAAAAAGTGGACTGCGTGATGATGTGGAGGTTAACGTGTGTCACTTTGGCTTTGCTCGTTTGTGTTAAAGGTAAGATGTCACTATTGCATCTCCACTGGCTGAACACAGAGACAGAGTATCAAGTGTTTATTTAATTTGAATTACTTCTGAACTTTCAGCACAGCACTTTGTATCTCAACAGCGGTGGGAAAGTGTAAGAGGGATGTTTAAATAGTATCACAGTCCTAGAAATTTGTTAGTCCCTAACATCAAAAATGTGTTCAATCAAAAATGTAAATCATTCACCAATTTAAAAAAAATTATAGAAACAGTTTCGCTCTGAATAACTTTCAGCTTGATTTTATTTGTTACCACTGATATTAATGCAAAACCAAATTGAAATTGCTTTATGTTAAAATAAACATTATTATTATTATCATAATTCTACTTTCTCCTCCATTGGCAGGTTCACTTTCTCAGTTGAGTGGTAAGATTTCCTCTCATTCTTTAGATGTTGATATCAAGTCACACAGTTTTTGGAATAGAAAGGCTTACGCGAATAACCTTTTTATCTCTCTTTCGCACAGTTTGTGGTCAAGCCCCACTAAACCCCAATAAAATTGTGGGCGGTGTGGATGCCCCTGAAGGGGCGTGGCCATGGCAGGCCAGTCTTCAGAGCCCCATTTATGAAGGTCATTTTTGTGGAGGCTCTCTGATCAACAGTGAATGGGTGCTGACGGCTGCTCACTGCGTTCCTAGGTTAGATTTACATACACTCAGCTAACAGGGAATGTTCTCACAATGTTGGCTAATGTTCTCTAAAAAGTTCTTTCAACATAATCAAAAAGTTTGTGCAGTACCGTTGGTAGACTGTTTTAAATATTATATATCATATATGGAAAACAATCTTTTTTAAAAAGTTCTTATATAAATATATACAAATATATACTTAGCGTTCTTATATACCAAGCAATAATGTTAATAAAACATCTAATAAACTGGACATTTGAATGTTCATAGAACTTTCAAAATAACATTTTTTAACATTTTTGTTACCTATTAGAAATGCAATGGAAATGTTCATTCATCTTATGTTGGAACACACTGCTACACACCACGAAACAGCAGACAGATTTCAAACCACTGTTAGAGGCTCTGAGACTGTTTCACTCTATTCTTTATTATCTTTTTTCTTTGCTGTATTCAGAGTCACTGTGTCCAATCTGTTTGTGTATTTGGGGAAGAGAACACAGCAGGGAGTGAATGCCCAGGAAATCTCCAGAAATGTCACCCAGATCATTGTTCACCCCTCATACAACAGCGCCTCACATGACAACGACATTGCTCTGCTACACCTGTCCTCCCCAGTCACCTTTAATAACTATATTAGACCCGTCTGCCTGGCTGCCCTAAACAGCAACTTCCCTCCTGGAACCAGCAGCTGGATCACAGGCTGGGGAGATGTTGCCTCTGGAGGTACACAGACACAAACAACTCGTTAATTTACATAAATACTCTTAATATCACAGACTGATGAGTGTGTTTGTTTGTTTAGTGAATTTACCGGCTCCTGGAACTCTGCAGCAGGCTGTGATTTCAGTTGTGAATAATTCTCAATGTGATAATCTTCTGGGTTCTGGATCTATCACCAACAACATGATGTGTGCTGGTTTACTGGAGGGTGGCAAAGATACCTGCCAGGTATATCAGAAGAACATTATTATGGTTGGCACATACCAACATATGCTGTGTGTTTGAATTTCTATTAGATTCTTCTAATATCTCATGTCACTAGACACAAACACTCTCTCACTCTCTCTGTAGGGCGATTCTGGAGGTCCGATGGTGAGCCAGCAGTGTTCGGTGTGGGTCCAGTCTGGTGTCACCAGCTGGGGTTATGGCTGTGCTGATCCCAATGCGCCTGGTGTGTACACCCGCGTGTCACAGTATCAGAGCTGGATCATGACCACCGTCGGCCAGAACCTTCCAGGATTCATAAGCTTCAACCCCACAGGCTCATGCCAAAATGCTGCTACCGTACCTACTGCTACCGTACCTACTTCTGCCACTGTACCTACATCCACTAAAGCTTCATCTACCTTACCACCACCTCCCATTCAAAGTAACACTCTCTCCCACATCAGTAAACATTTGTTCCTTTCTGATGAAACTCTATTCATTGTATAATGTTTGTGTAAATGTGTGTTTTGTGTAGACCCATTATCCTGTTATAAGAGATGTGGTGAGAAGGTTGACGCCCGTAACCGATGCAACTGCAATTATCAGTGTCGCAAAAACTGCTGCAGTGATTTTAGGCACCAGTGCCGCAGTAAGTACAAACACACACACCCAGCGTTGCCAGGACCAG
Organism: Botia almorhae; assembly: GCA_036877575.1. Lineage (NCBI taxonomy): Eukaryota > Metazoa > Chordata > Actinopteri > Cypriniformes > Botiidae > Botia > Botia almorhae. Next base: position 1,020 of record JAZGTJ010005500.1, on the reverse strand, counting down.
CTATTATAAGCGTCTTTGGGATGATTATATAGTAATCTATATAGGAATATAATATAGTGAACAGTTGCCGTCTAGGTTAGCGATATGTATGTCTTATTTCCAAAACACACGATGTTAGCTTTTTTTTTGGCTTAGTTTTGTTTTTTCATAGTAAGACACCACTGACTTAATTCTAACGTTAGCTGATTAGATTCCTGGAATAATTGTGTCTTTTTTCTGCAGATTGGTAACTCTTCGACAGTACAAGCTTCTGAAAACCTTCCCACGTCCACACAAATTCTCCTATCAGTTAATGTATGTTTGTTTTATTCGGTGTGATCAACATATGCAGGCATCAAGTACCGCTTGTGGAAACATAAAATAGCCTATTTAATACACACGTAATTACCTAAGGTTAAATTAATTTCTTGAAAGTTTATTGTAATTAAATTAATCGTCCTGACTCACTTCCTAATTCATTAAATTGATTGTGTAAAACACAACTACCGTTTTATTTAATACACAAAATATGTCATTTGATTATTGTAATAAATCCGTATTAGTCAAATGATTCCATAATGGTTTGCATAATGTGTTGTAGTGTGTAAAGAGGGCTTTGATTCTAAACTAAATAAACACTTAGCATTATCTGGCTGTGTCGTCTTTTGCGGTAATAAACCGCACCACCAGGGGACGTTTTTACATCTGGACTGGCAAGACAAAAAACAAATGCTTATGTTTCACTCAGTCATTGAGGTTTTCCCTCGGGCAGGGGCTCTTGCTCAAACCACATGTTTTTGGATTTTTGGCATCGCTAGTACAATATGGGGGTATAACAGAAAGCAGTATGTTTACTTATTTGTTTGTTTATACTTTATTATTTATTTTGCTTGCAGTGGAATGAAAACAAAAAGTGTCAGACAAACAAACACATTCTATAAACGACAAAAACACTTCTAAGTATAATAATGGCTAGGAAAATGCAATAAAAATGCAAATCCACAAATGACTTCTATTTCAAAACATCTCACTGCATATGAA
>JAZGTJ010005499.1:0-27042 GCA_036877575.1 Botia almorhae | reverse complement strand
CGGTTCAGTGGTTTTGAAGGTGAACTTGTTAAATTATCATTATTTTACATACATATTTTTACATTTTGAGCCTTTTAAGCTGGTGAGAGTTTTTCTGCCACAGATCACCGTGCTGAATATTTGATATCTTAATCATGAACCCTGCATTGACTCCGCAGTAAGACTGTATCGTAGCAATGGAGCCAGGTGAACATCGTGGTTAGTGAGACACTGAGCACAGATTCAGAGAGAATGACTGAATTTTGTTACTGTTTATCAATCCTATCCTTTCTAATACATTTGACTGACTGACTTCTATGTAATAGAATTTGTGAAGAATTTCAACACTTTGTTAATTCCAGATGGCTACACAGTGTGTTTGACTTGAACTCTTCTGGTTACCTATGAGACTCGTCGGTTTTTGGTCCATTACATCCTGGGATATTATCACTTATTTAACTTTTCGGTGTAGACTTGTGCTGTTAGCATGACAACAAACGTGTTAGAAACACTTTACAATAAAATTCCATTTGTTAAGTTCATGAATTACGTAACACAAACTTACAATAAACAATATATTTTTTAAAGCATTTGTTAGTCTTTGATATTGCAGATATTCCTTTCATTGTTCATTTATGTTAATTTATTGTAAATTAACTAATGTTAACAAATATCATTTTTGTAATGGTTATAGTATAACAATATTAACAAGAACAAGATTAATGCTCAATACTGGACATGTGTTGTTAATTGTTAATGTTAACTAATTGTTAACTAACTAATTGTTAACTAATACAGTTAACTAACGTTAATGATTGTAACGTTGTTATGTAAGACAATTGTTTTATAGATATATGAGCTGCTGTCGCACCACTGCGGGTAGCTTTGCTCCGTTATTAGTAACATCTCGGTTAGTCGCAAAACAAGTTCTCGCTATTAGCGTAGCAATTATGTAACTTGTTCCTAACACTCTGTACTGTATTCTCATCTGTGTATTCTCATCTAGCAGCTGTAAAGTCTTAATTAACAGACGCTGTGTCGGCCATGTTATTGTCTCGTAGCATTATCAGCCCACATGTTCACATAAAGGCTTTTATAAATACAGCTGCGAGTTTATAATTCTTTGTTGTTTTATGTGAACAACAAGGTTGCATTATGCTAACTCAAAGTAAAATTCACAATGTCGTTTCCACCGGGACGCAATTCCAGGCAGGCCCGGATTCTGTTTCCTTCACCCCCACCTAGTTTTAATGAATTAATTAGCTGTATCATTCATTCGTTAAGATCCGATTACGATTAAATGCTGGGAATGATATTATTCGTGCGTCTGTTCGATGTAATTACACGACATCGGAAGTACACACACAATATTACATTCGCTCATAAATTTAATTGAAATAGAGAACGAAAGCCGTGTTTTCAGACTCGGGGGATAATATTGGAGGCCTGAGCAGTTCAATTGATTTTTTTAGAGGTTAACTTGGTGGAATTATTGATATGGTTATTGTTAGTTGCGGGGAGAGGCACATGTTTGGCTCTTTTGAAATTTGCTCCTATTTTAATGCACTACACGGTTAACCGTATGTGTACACCAGTGTGAGAAGTTAACGCTTTTCATATGCATCCTAAATTCAGTAGCATTTTCTAACAATTTATAAACGTGCAACTTGCCGGTCATGGACAATTTATACAGTACAATGACAATACATTGAAGTAAACTGTGATTTTCACCTATAAAATCAATTCAACTGAATTGATTCATAAATTCAATTAATTAGATACAGAAGTAGCTACAATGTATAATGTAGAAATTTGTACCACATACACCACAATTATTCTGCTAGAATGCAAGAACTTGGTTAGTCACTGTGTTAGATTATATATAGTTTATTGTATTTATTCTGAAGAGCCGCTTAGCTGTCTTTCGTTGTTTTTCTTAAACAGTGACAAGATTAAAGATCTACTCTATTCAATTTTCTTTCTGTCTGTCAATCACAGTAGTGATAATATGCGTTTCATGTTTTGAAGTTGTTGGACGTGTGTTTAGCTTCAGACTTTTTATAGCTAATTTAAACACTTTAATAATAACTGCATGTTCAATACTCAGATATCAAACACAGGCTGCAGCTCACACTCTTCTCTCCTGTAGGTTTTGAGCTTTCTCATTGCGATGACCCCGGCGTCCCTCAGTTTGGATTCAAAGTCAGCGATCAGGGCCACTTTGCTGGGAGCGTGGTCACGTACCGCTGTGATGCTGGATACAGTCTCCATGGCAGCAGTATATTGAGATGCATGATGGGCGAGAGAAGAACGTGGGACCACCCCCTTCCCTCCTGCATAGGTCATTCACCAATCCATCTCCTGCAGCTCACACGCAAATCAAATGCAAAAATAACTGTTTATGTTTCCGAGGCGAAACTCTGAATTAATCACGCAATATAATGAGGTCATGTGACAAACACCAAAAAGTTAAGAGACAGTAGTGTAGCGTATTATTTGAATTTTGTTTTACATTTGTTTTACTTAAAGCCTGCAATCCATATATTTTTTTATTAAAAAAGAACAAAAGTCAGTTATAGAGAAAGTACATGACAGATCGGCGTTCAACAAAATCTTCTTGCCTTTCCACGACTTGCAATGGTAAGTTAATAATAATAACTTATAATAATATAATTATAATATATTATAATTATGTTATAATAATAACTTATATTTTAAGCTGTCGAGTCAGTTTTTCCAGGAAATGCTCATTTGGCTAAATTTGACTTCAACATATGAATATATCATAAAAAGTATGTAAAATAACCAGCAGTTTTGTTTCAAACAGAGATGGTCGGTGGAGAGGCAAAAGTTAAAAAGAAAAAGATTTGCGTGCAATGTACGTTATAAAGTGCACTGTACGCAGTAAGTAGGAAGCTAGTATTCTGCTAAAACTCTTCGAACTTTTAATGCAGAGGATTTACTCGCACATAGATTGCGCTTAATTAAACTCGCTAAGGAAAGCACTCCTGCCCATTTTGTGTGTGTATGCTAATGCCTTGGAAATAATTTATCTGCGTAAGCGTGCCTGTCATGAGTCTTGCTTAAACAATAGCTCTTAGTTGAAGTGTTTGCCCACAGCGTGGTATCTGTCTTCGCGCCCATCTCGCACGTTTTAAACAATTAAACTTTCGTCCTGGCGCATTGTTAAGATTTGTGTAATTGCTCCGCTCGTCGTGTACGTCTGCGCAACATAAAAACGAGACTCTTAAAAGCTGAAGTGTGTCATTTTCCTGGTGTTTAAAATACGTTCTCTTATCTTTTAATGTACAGAGAGAACAAGTAAAGGCGCTTTGAGGAGTGTAAACACTATGGTGCTATCAAAACATTGCTCTGTCGACTTGAGTGACACGGCGACCTCAGGCGCAACCAGGCGTGAGCAAACTTATTGTGGTTTAGAGAACTACAAAACGTTTAGTTTAGAAATGCTGCTGTAGCTTTAATAATCTTGTTGGTGTTTGTTTGTTAGCATTCCTGCTTTCGTTGCATTATGCTAATTAGAGTTTAGGTTATTGCTTAAAGAATGTTCTTATAATAGCTTATAATGTTATGACTCGACAATCTTTACTTAATTTAGCCTCGAGTTTCCCACAATGCAAACAGGAAATACATGAGGGAGGAAAACTTTATGAATTCATACTTATTTTGAGAGGATGTGATCATTACCATACTGCAAAGACCAGCATATGTTTCTCTGGTCACTGGTGTGCTGTTATCAGCATTAGATGTTGGTCTGCTTGTTTATTCACCAGATGCTTAACCTGCACAAACTAACCGTTTTAACAAAACCTGCTCTACACCAGGTTAACCTACTAACTAACTAGCTAACTTTTACTAATTTGATGAATACATTTCATTAGCTAACCCTGCTAATTATAAAAGAATGTTTAAACATGTAAGCTGATTTGCTGGTCTATACTGGTCAACTACTGAAGCTTAGGTTGGTTTAAGATGGAAGTTGGTGCCCTGCATATGGATTACAAAGCCTTTATCAGCTAAACTAGTTCAGATGGCGACTGTCTTAAGTCAGTCTGACAAGCTGTTTTGGACACTTTCTTACTGGTTTTAACACAACTCTAGACAAACAACAACAAACAAGGGATGCATTTTAAAAAAACTTTAAATAAAGGGAGACAAGTAACCTGGATAGTGTATTTTTATTATGTATAATGTACATTAATATTTAATATTGTTGCAGTGTTTGTGCTGTTGCATTGCTGGTTGGTTCCCGCCTTGTTTGTTAACGACTGCTCGTCCTAGCGTTGAGGGAAGATCATCTACTGTACGAGATAAAACGGTTTCAATTCAAATCAATATTTCATGTCCACATATGTTTTATTGGGAAGTAGCCGAGAATTAAACAGGATAATGTACAGACCCCTGTCATGTTTCTGAACACTAACCAAACCATACAGGATCGTTTGGCATAATCAGGATGACAGAAGGATGATCATTTGATCAGTATTTCTGGTGGTCCAGCGTTTGTGGGGCTTCTGTATGATGAAGCATCAGTAGATTCATCAGAATGAAGCTGTACTTCTCCACACACACATCTCCGGTGAGCAGATGCTGGAAGCTCGCCTCAGGGGTCTGCTCTTCTCATGACAGCACCTTGGGAATTACCACATCTAAATGGTGTACTTTGAGGCTGCGCTAAATATTTCATGCAAAGCCAGCTTTTAAATGCCTCGTTTTAGACACCTGTTTTCGTTCTTCACAAAAACGAATCGCATGAAGTTATGAGGTGCCGGTTTAAAATATCAAGGGAGTTAAAGGTGCCAGAGTTTGTTTCCTGACAGAGATAAAGCATTCACTATAAACAGGGAAAGAGCACGGTCAGGTGTTAACTTTGAGTTATAAATGAATTCTAAATTCATAATTGTTATCAAGCAGGTTTCCTGAACGCTCCTCCGGACTGCCATTGGCTGGGCAGGAAGGTAGCCCCGCCCCAAAATCACACTTGCATGAGTTAACGTTTCTGTGTCGTGGCTAATCGAGACTATACGTAAAGCAATCATTTTAATAGCATTACAAGGTGTACTAACTGGCATTTTCGCGTATTGCGAATAGCTGGAATAGGAGAAGGTCTATTCATTTTTCTCTTTCTGTCGCCTCTGTCACCATCTTTGTTTTGAAGCATAAAACTGCAGGTTACTTTACATACTTTTCTTTACATATGTTGGAGTAGAATAAAGCCAGCTCAAGTTATTACTCATTTGTAAGCTTGTAAGCTCACATTGTAAGCTTGCGGTTGGGAATCGGTGTATGGTGAGGGGAGCGGTTCGAACACAGATCTGTTATGTACTTGCTCATTAAGTCATTTTTGTTTATTTTTAACCAACAATTGTCACACTTTGCAGCTTTAAGTTTTTCAGTCCTTTTGTAGAGATTTCTGAGTCCTTAAAGTTGCACTTTTGACTTGTTAGTATCAAAGAAAAATCCGGACTCTTCAAAGGTCCCTTTGGAAAGTTATCAGACATAATAAGCGCAAGGGGTCAACCTTCTGTAGTGTGGAGTGAAACAGCCTGTGTGTTTTTCTGCATGTACTTGCTTCACTGTTGTAGTATCAGTGGTTTCTTTGTGTATAGCTCATGAGATTTATGTTTTGACTAATCACACTGTTATCTGTACCACTGCTTCAGCTTCTACATAATGCAGAGAAGACACAGGCACTTGAGTGATGTAGTACAGGGCCGTCGCTATAATGAATATGATAATCCTCCCTTTATTTTGTGATATATGCACCACTCTTCTGGTTTTTATGCACGGCTGAGCTCATAAATAATGTGGACAGAGTTTTTACATTAATTAATGACATGCACAGGGACGCTTCTTAAAAGCTCCGTCCTGCGCATGCATAATTATGGACGATTTTTGCATTAGCACGTTAGGATGATGCGGCCCGGTCATGTCAAATCGAGCGCCTTGCGTTACAGCCGAGTGTCCGCAGGTGCGAGGGTGAGAATTGACAGCGCAATAACTTCTTGTTTTCCTTCATTGCAGCGGAGTGCGGGGGAAGTTTTAAAGGTGAGTCATCCGGGCGTATACTGTCTCCCGGATACCCTTTTCCTTATGACAACAACCTCCGCTGCACGTGGACCATCGAGGTGGACTCTGGCAACACTGTCAGGTGACTGTTTATTACGCTGGAGGAGTCTGTGTACGGACATACAGTTCATTAGTTCTCTGGCAGGAGATGAAGGCTGGCACTGATTCATATTTTAACCTGGACACATACTGTCAGGGATGTTAAAGCACCGCTGTGTCCTGGACGCGACGTAACATGTATTTAGAGAGCTGATTAAAGCCATTAGGTCGGGCTATTGCATTGGAAGGAGATAAGCTCATTTATCTTGAACAGATTACATTTTCTAGAAATGTTTTTTTTGGTATGCTGGTTGAAAGTCTCTTCACATCCTGATAGCAATCACTAAGTGATGTGGTCAAAATATATTTCATTGTGTGTGTGTGTGTGTGTGTGTGTGTGTATATCTTTATCTTCCGTGGAAGGCGCAGGACCATAAAATGTTTGTCCAATTATTGCATTTGGGAGGGCAGGATCTTGTCCTTTCAAAGCTAGCTTGCTATTGCTTTCCTCTTTATAACTGCATACATAAATATACATAAATATATACAGCTACACGAATACTCGAAAGCGCGGTATTCATTTATTACGTTTCAGGTCGTTAAATGGCAAAATTGTGTGCGGTATGTTCACAGCTTGCTCATTAAATAATATATAGGGCATCTGCTTATAAAAACGGATTATTTAGTTGATTAGGTTACTCTGTAGTATTAACTGTATAGCCCGAGAACTTTTAATTAAGTGAACACATGTCTTACACACCAACCACTCGCTGTTCAGCTTAACAAGGCACTAAGTGCACACTGAAAAATGTCATGTACACTTATTATAGATTTTGCCTGGTTGACAAACTATTGGTTCACTGTGCTGTTTGCTTGGCACAGTTAAGCGTGTGCTATTACCATCTGCGTACAGGAATTCATTCAAGAGACTGTACATTTTCTTTTCATTACAGCAACGGTTGAGCAAAACCGGCCCATAAGTTCATGAATTACACTGTGCCAGTTGCGTTCAGGGCAAAAAGTGTGGGCGTGTTCGTTCCCTTATTTGCATAAATCCTTTCATGAATCAGGTGCTAAACTCATGGCCCTACTAACAGCCACTTTCATTGAATACATTGAACCAATCAGAATCAAAGGACATTCGATTCAATGTTACTGGTCTTTCAGTCTCCAGTTCTTGGCGTTTGACACAGAAGCATCCCACGATATCCTGAAGGTGTGGGACGGTCACCCTGACAACGAGATGATGCTGAAGGAAGTGAGCGGCTCTTTGTTACCTGATGGGATCCACAGCACGCTGAACGTGGTCACCATCCAGTTTGAGACCGATTTCTACATCAGCAAATCTGGATTCGCCATTGACTTCTCAAGTAAGTACGGTTTTTCAAATCCGGCTGTTTTTTAGCTCACAGAACCTGAATAAGAACAAATCTCTCCCTCAGGAAATCTCTCCTGATTGGTTAACACTTCCCCGTAAGGTCACCTGACAGGTCAACACCTTTACTGTGTGCATTAAAATTCATGTGCACGTCCTATTAAATTGCTATGTGTACATGCTACCTGTACAAACCCACGTGTGGTGTATGCCCACTGTTTTTGTATTTTTTGTTTTAATATTTAATTTTTTATATTTATTCTGCAACACCGCCTCTAGCTGCTGTGTTTCTGGGGGTGGATGATACATGACATGTCTGTAATGGTTTTCAGCATTTGAATGGTTTTGTGGTCCTAAAAGCTGCACTGACCAAAAAAACCTCCAGATTCTACTAGACAGCCAGTGATGAACTCCACACAAACAGAGATTACACTGAACATTTAATGTATATATTGATGTGCATCCTAACAGTATATAGACCATTTCTTGGCAGATTTTGGTAGAAAAATAGGCAGAACTCTGTGGAATGTATTTTAAAGCTGCAATCCATAACTTTCGCCTCTCTATCGCCAACTCTGTTCAAAACATAAAATTGCTTGCCGAGTTATTTTCTTAATGTGATTAAAAATTCTAAACAACTGCTGTAAGAACAAGCTACAATTGCTCCACTATTCCAGAACCCACGCATGCAATTTAGTAGCTGGATTTATTCTGTTTACTGATGTGACTACACATCACATGTCAGACTGACATTTCCCGAGCTCAATTAACCCAACAGCTCAAATGATAAAGTATTATTATAAACTTATCCTTACAAATTAGGGTCAGTTAAGGAGATATGGTATAATTTTTGTTCGTTTTAAACAAAAAAAAGTTATGGATTGCGATTTTAAACACAGTAATTTGTGGAGGTGAAAATACTGACTTCTTATCTGAAGCCATCATTACATTTGTGGCTAATATTGACACAGAATAAATGTGTAAGAGAGAGCTTCTCTGAGCTTTTCTTAACTGCTACTGGAGCGTGTCTCCAGCAACACCAAAGTCATGGGTTTGAATCCATGAAATGTACAAATTGATAAAGTAAGACCTGAAGGCACTGTAAGTAAATGTACAGAGCTGATTCAGTGTAGTGCTAGAAAGAGTCAATGATTTCAGAAAACTAATGAACTATTTATTTCTGCCTTTAAAGCCATTTCAGAGCCCAATCTGATTGTTAATAAGCCCAGATACTGTGGGTGCATAGAGATTTTTGTAGCTTTGTCGCCCAGCCTTACATTGCATCTGTTAACGACTAATTTCCAGCCAAGCTGGGCTGTTATAACTCCTGAACTTACTTTGTTGCACACGTGTGTTAGACAGTATTCAGCTTAGCCAGAGCTGTACGGGATCCTGTGGAGACATTGAACAGCACAGAGGCCACAATCTCATTTCCAAGCAGGAAATGCAACTTCCTGCTGACAGATCCTGGCAAGTGAAAAGTGAGCACACCCGTCTCCTCCTCGTCCCGCAGGTTCCGTGGCGACCGCCTGCCGAGACCCAGGGACGCCCATGAACGGCAGCCGCAGCGGAGAGGGCAAAGAGCCGGGCGACACTGTGACCTTTACCTGCGATCCGGGCTATGACCTGCAAGGCGAGCCCAGGATCACCTGCATTCAGGTGGACAACAGGTTCTACTGGCAGCCCAGTCCGCCCACGTGCATCGGTGAGATTGTTTTTGCACCCCAGATGTGTAAAATACAGGCGGCACCTCATTTCACACCTGTCAGGGTTGAAGAAATGTCTTAAATGACTCCCAGAAATGACTTTTACTCTTTATATATATAAAAAACCTGTTATAATAAATCTTTTTGATGGAAATATCTGATCCAAATGCACAGTCAGCGCTTAAACTTCGGGGTTATGGGAAATTTTGGTACTTTTTTCTGCACGCCGTGATAAATGCTTCGGAGGAACTGCATTTATTTGGTGGGTACCTGCAGTCTGCGAAAAATATTCCCTGGCATCTGCCTGGAGGTATTATTGATATTACAGTGTTTTGAGGTTCATCACCGTTTTACAGGCGGCTAGACTGTACGCTTAATAACTTTAAAAAGTGTAGACTTTTAAAAATAGCTCATACCCTGATTAATTTGTACTGGAACACACTACAAACTGGCATATCCAGATTTAGATTCCGCATCTATTTTAGTTCTCGTAAGTAAGAAATCACAAGGGAGATTTCTTTAATATCTCAGATGGTTCTTCTAAACAGCATTGAGACTGAATAGAGAAGAGAGGAGGACTTTTGTGTGGTCACCTGCTTTTCAGATTTTTCATTATCCATCGACACATTGCTCCCTATATTGGGGTTTTCAAACTTTGGTACCAATGACCCTAAAGTGACCTTATGACCTTCCTAAAATTTCATGCATTAAGACCTGTGATGGAGAAATAGTCAGTGTGTAAAAAGGATCCTAAGAACATTTACAATAAATATTATCCAAAGCAGGAATATGGCCTGTCAACTCCCTGTGAGCGAGCTAAAGGCAAGTGACAAGAACATTTTTCTGTATTGCGGTTTTAAAAATGGAGACAAATGAAAATCAGTTGTGTTTCCTGACTTTTCAATAGTTTAAAGAAATCTAAATAAAGCATTAATGATAACAAATGTTTATTGATCACACAGACCCAGTTTGAGAACCTCTGCTGCAGATATGGGAGTATTGAAAAACACATAATGGTCAAGGATTATTCATAACAGAAGATTGTCTGTCTCTTCTAGCTCCTTGTGGTGGAAACATCACAGGTTCTTCTGGATTTATTCTGTCTCCAAACTTTCCCCACCCCTACCCCCACAGCAAGGACTGTGATTGGTTTATCACTGTTCATCCTGATTATGTCATCTCCTTGGCATTTATCAGGTAAGATTTCAACTGCATCTTATGCTAGTATTTAGTATACTATGATATTCTTCAAAGTACCCTACAGTACCATGTATAAACATCAACTCATGAAAAGGTATAGTATAGTATAGTATAGTATAGTGTTTGTGTACCGTAGTAAACCTTCATTTTTCAAGTTAGGAATTTTGTATTACAAATATTATGATTTTATAAATCATGAATATTATAATTGTCATTAAAAAGATACAAATATCTGATATTAAAAGAGTTCATAACCTTCGTAACCGAAAGCCTTTCCTTGTGTTACAATATCACACTATAGGTTTTAAATTTGCAGACAGATGTTTTCAACTATTACAAAATGAAACCGCTTCACTTTTTCTTAAAGAATCGCTTCATTTTTTTCCGAAAGAAATGATATTTTTTTAAATAAAGAATTTTTCAAAATCTAAAAATTAAGGATATTTACACCACTTGGATATATTTTACTGTGGGCCCAACAAATACATTAAGCCGAATTTTCATTCAGAACTTAAAAGTGTGCTGCTGACAGAGGCGGCGTGAAGTGGTTTAGTGTAAATTGCATTTTTAATGGGTGTCTGAATGAATTAATACACCCAGATGTATTAAATGAGTGTCACATCGCTTCACATTCATTTTTTAAAACAAATTAGAGTGATATTGATATGAACTGCACGGACAGCTCGATTAAATGCAGATTACCATTATACCTGGAAATGTTTCCATTACTATAGTAATAGAGAAGAAATATCTCCAGATCTGTCATGTTATGGATGTATTGTTGCTACAGGTCAAGCTCAACAAATCTTCATACCAGAAATGGCATTGAATCGTTTTGTGTGAATTGTAACGTTTTCTGAACGTTTTCCTGAAGCATTGTTGGACCATTGCTATACATTTCTCCACCCACATCTACGATTAATGTTTCCACCTCAGGCATCTCCAGTGTGCTTTACACTATCCCACCTGAAACGTATCAAAAAGCCTCTCCAAACCATTAAGTTCTTCAGATGAACCAGAAGGTCTTTTAGGTCTTCTCGTGCACCGTTTGAACCTTCTCGGCTGTTCTCAGATGGAAACTGGATGGCGCTCATGGTTCTGTCAACAAGCACTTGATAAATATTCGTGCTTTTAACAAAATGCCGCAGGTTTCGTCCTTCCTGTTTTCCGGCTATTTTCCAAACAAGCATTTAACATGTATATGCCGAGACTTGAAATAAATGGTTGTGAAAAATGAGGAAAATCTGACATTTTTTCCTCCCCCTCATGTCGTTTTAAAGCTGTGTTTTATTTGCTTCTGTGAAATGAGACTGTTTCCCACACAATCAAAACTGTCTCAAGGCTTCAGAAAATATAACGCCTCAGTTAAAGTACAACTTTAAAGGTGTTTATGCATCTTTTGTGTCCCTCAGGAGAAAATGACAGGGTGAATAAATGATGAGAGATTTCTTTATTTTTATCTCTTTTAAAGTAGTTCTGTAGAGTTAAACCAATCAGCTTCTGCATTGCGTAATCTTTAGTTTTTGTAAAGACCACCTGAGGTGAAAATGACGTTTTTAATGTTGTTTGTATGTTTGTTTTTAACAATGCTGTAAGACAAACCCTGTGCAAATTCATCAGTCAACACCATTGCTGAGTGCTTTCTCCGCAAATTTACCAAAGACCGTTTCAAAAACACGGTGGTCTCTGTTTCCTGTCAAACATTTTACCAATCACGTCAATGAGTCCAAGCTGATGCAATTGCGTGGAGGCGGGGCTATTTTGCATATTCATGTTCCACATAATCTAAACGAAGCAAAGGTGTAGAGTTACCTTCGAGCTATTTTAAAGCTTGAAGACATTATTTTTACAGGAAAAATCATTTTGACGATGACAGATACGTTTAAAAGGATGAAATGATCAAGGAGGCCCTAATTTAAACCCTTTCCTTCTTGCTTGCTTGTTTTTTTATATATATTTTGACAGATTTTGTCTTTTTTCGTTTCAGTTTCAGCATTGAGCCCAATTATGACTTCCTGTACATCTATGACGGACCACACAGCAACAGTCACCTGATTGGCACATTCCAGGACAGTAAGTTACCTGAGAAGATCGAAAGCAGCTCCGACATCATGCACATCGCCTTCCGCAGCGACGGTTCGGTTAGCTACACCGGCTTCCACCTGGAATACAAGGGTATGTGCTGCTTTGTTTTAGGTGGGTGACACAGAGTCGTTGTTACAAATCTGGGCTGGCAACCAAAAGGTTAATTTAACTCCACAGGAGGATATCTAAATTCTGTCGTTATACGTGCCTCTGAGCAAAGCATTTAACCTCAGGCTGTTCCATGTGTACTGGCCCTTTAAATTAAAAGAATGCGTCAGCCAATAATGAAAATTTTAATTTTCTTAATAAAATATCTATTGCTTATCCATACACACTGATGCAAACCATGCAGTTTTTAGCCGAATTCACCTTTTTTGCTCCAATTGTTTGATAAAATTTTCCACTTTCTAATGATTAAAGCTGCAATCCGTAACTTTTGTACAGAGTTACAATCTGTAACTCAATAACAAAAATCAGTTATTGAGCGAGTACAGTGATCTGATTTCACAGGAAATAGCAGTGAGTAAAATGAAAGAAATTCTGGTTGCTACGTCACATGTCCGGCTGCTGACAATGATGGTCCGTCTGTAGCTTTAAAAAAAGAATTTAGACTTAACCATGTAAAGAAAATACAGCTGCAAGTATCTTGCAATTTTATGTTCTAAACAGAGATGGCAATAGGGATGCGAAAGTTACGTATTACAGCTTTAAACACCACAGAAACACATGCTATAAATGTCTCACTTCTTCTCTCGTGAGTTTGCATCTCTTCATCCAGTGAAAGTAACAGAAAATTAAAAAACACCATAAAGATTGATGGCTTATGTGTGGAACAGACAAATTCTAGCTCTCAACACTCATTCACTCTGAGTCACGTGAGTTTTGATCTGGATGATTCCAAACACCTGACTATAACCAGTCCACATTCACTTTCATTAAACAGAAAAAGGAATATTTTTCTTCTAGTCAGAATATTCCTATATTTCAATGTTGTTCTTCCGATATCTCTTTTATGTTAGAAAATAAGGACAATATTTCATTTCTGGCTTTTCATTTTTCCTTTAAGATTGTTATTTAATATTTTAAGGTACATTTCAGGCCGAGCGTGACTCGCGGATTGGCGTTTTATCCCTTTAAATCTTTTCATCTTCAGCATCTTTGTCCTGTGCCGTGTGTGTGGTGTTTTGACAGCTAAACTGCGTGAGGCTTGTTTTGACCCGGGCAGTGTGATGAATGGCAGCAGGTTGGGTGCGGACTATAAGCTGGGCTCCACCGTGACCTTTCACTGTGATCCGGGCTACGAGCTCCAGGGTTACTCCAGTCTCACCTGCGTCATGGGTGGAACCAACAGGCCCGAATGGAACCGATCTCCACCCAGCTGTCAAGGTGTCTTTACTCTCCCATTTATATTGTGCTGTGATACAGCGGGAACATGTACAGCCCAACCTGTACGACCCAAATACCAGCACGTCACACTATTATATATCTGAGTTTTGAAGAGCTTCTGCTCACATTTTATCCTAGTTTGCTTGTGATTTTTACGTGCCTTTTTACTATGTACAATAAAACACTGGTACCTGGTAAAATAAGGGTTTACATGCAAGTTCTGTTTGATTTTGTCCAAGGAATATTGATTGTATTGTATAAAGGAGGCTGTTACGGAGTTTTGGGGTTACCAAGGGCTTGAGAAAATAAAAAAGATTTGTGAGGTCACGTTTTATACGTTGAAGATAGACCAGTAGATTGTGTTTTTTACAGGTTTCAGGTGTGCCAATCAGGTTTCGCTTAACTTACTTAACTAACGAGTTAGATAAGTTAACTTGGGTTAACTTTACCATGTTTATAGAATCATTTGTGTAGGGTTATGCAAGTAAATGCACTCATTGATTTTAATGCCAAACTCATTATATTTCCAGTGAACGCACATAGTGATAAAATGTATATTGTACCTTCAATGCGTTGTAAGTCGCCTTGGATAAAAGTGTCTGACAAATGCACAAAACGAACGTGTTTATTTGGCTGTGAAAGGTACATGATACTTTCAGTGTCCAGTCATGCTTCTGATAGCTGTTAAAGTTCAGTATATGTAAGTACATTGTTCTCTTTGCAAATATCAGTGTTGTGTACAAAGAGATGCTTGTACTGTCATAAAGGACATCAGTGGATTGTGTATAAGTACATGACACACTAGTTTTTGTTTATGGCTGTGCATGAGGCAGACTGATGCGATCCTGCACTGGTGTTTCACGTATCTGGACTGAAGGCTGCTTTATTGATTTTATTTTTTTTGCACGGTGGCCTTGCGAATGCTCTATGGCTGAGTTTGTATTTGAAATCCATCATGTCGAACGATCCGGCTACAGTCCAGTGCTACAGAAGCCATGGTCCCAGTGCCACAGAAGCGATGGTCTTTGTTTACAGTGGGTTACAGTGTACAATAATTCAGTAATGACTCATTATTCTTCATTATTTTGCAAATGATTCTCACAGCGCTGCTGATACAAAGCTTTATCTCCTAGGAGACGTTTTAGGCGTTTTATGGAGCAAATTTTGTGATGTTTCTCACTGTGCCTGGGAGAGGCTGACTGAAGACTGAAGTTTTGCTTTCGTTAAAATGAGCCTCACGCTTTTTGCGGACTAGATAGATGCGAAGTAAATCAATTCAGATCCTGACAGACGGTTTCGCTCTTAAAGGTGAAGCGCGGAATATTTTAACTGTTAAAATACGTTCGCCAGTTCAATGTGTAAAACGCTGTAAGTGAGCCATTTGTACGTTGTTTTCTCTGAATAGTGTAAACACTAGTTTTTAAAACATTTTTCTGCCTATTTGAGGCTCCAAACCAGCTAGGCTTAGTAAGACCAGCTCAGCCAATGAGATGAGACTATTAATCACAGATTAATAGTGATTAGCCAACCTGTTATGCATATTTGTTTTTACACCTTTAGCCTGTTGGCCAGAACTTTCCAAACATCCATCTCCTGTCAGTTACCTCACTGCTGGTTTGCCCTCTGTGTTGTTTTAGAGGAAGAAACATCCGTCACGGCAGTCACAACAGGCAGTAACTTCATAGGTTGCAGAACATTGATTAATAATAGACAGTGTTACACACAGTTTGTGTTGTGGTCCCACTTATGAACTATCCCACCCTATAACACCTTCGCACGACCCCACAAGGGCTTGACCGGGGACCTGATAGCTCTCTCTCACACACACACTTGTTAAAACAGCCTGTGGGGTGTGAAGAGATACCACTGGGATCTGCCAAACAGTGCACTGTATATGTGCAAGTGTCCAGGGTGCGAATTGACGCTAAGCTCCGCCCCCCAGGTTGCTCGTTGGAACCAACTGGATGTTTTTTGTGAACAGTGAGATTTTCAATAAAATTTGCTTGTGAAGTGGTAGAAATTGGATGGATGTTATTCGTGCGTGGGCTGGAATTAAGTGTGATATTTCAAAGCATTTTAATCCGCCGTTTTCGTTAAAATAAACGTTTAAATTGAACGGTGACGTGTTTTAAACAGCAGGATATGTGACTCGGAATGAGTGAAACATTTTACACAGTCCACAGAATAGAGGAAAATCCTTGCGTAATAGTGATTTACTTTCCTGCAGCAAGTTACCTGATTCAGTTACTGATCTAGTTACTGATCTAACTCAATACATACATGAATTAACACAGCGTACCTTGGTACGGTACACATGTTCATTCGGAACGACGGCTGATCCAGCTAACAATTTTAGGCTGTAAGAATGTTTCCCTAATGTTCCCATTAAGTAACCAAAACATTAAAAATGTTATTTTAAAAGTCTTTTTTTTTAAAGGAACGCTCTAAACATCCAGTTTTTTACACATTATTTTAACGTTACTGCTTGATTATCAGAATGATGTTAACGCATTTTTTAAATTCTGTAACGTTTCAAAACGTTCCACTAGCAATGTAAAAATAACGTTTTTGATATGATAAAACATACCACTAACGTTATTGCAAGAACGTTTTTGCTAACCGAGAAAACTTTCAGAGAACTTCTAGAGAATGTTAGCCAACGTTTCCTGTTAGCTGGACAGCATTGGGATTTAAGATGTTGAAAGTGCCGTGTTTCAGCAGACAAACTTGGGGGACGAAGACATGTGACCTCACACCTTAAGACAGTTGATGTTATTGAACTGTGTGGCTATTCATTTCTCAAAGCTGTGTGTATTGTGTCACATTAAACATGGCGTTCAACCCCGACTAGGTTTATAAAATCTCCTTCCTTTGAGACAGGATGTACTTTCATAAATGAGTAAAACTCTTGCACCGGGATGTTTAAATTGCCACAGAACAACGTAAACACTTTGCTTGTCAGCCGCAGATATGAAAAATTGTAACATTAGTAACGAATAATGATTTGACTCTGAGCTAGCAGGAACGCTTTTAAACCCTCGTATTGACTGTGTCACACTCGCTTGTTTGCTAATCCTTCTAAATTAATCTTTCAGAACTGAAAATTGTGGAATCAGCAGCAATAAACTTGCATACTGGAATTCGCATCAAATAATGCAAATGGAGCCGCAGTTTCCCCACGTGTGCGAGTAGAAGCCTGTAAATTCCGCTCTGAGGAAAGATTGATATTTTTCAGAGTCACATGACACGTAGAAAGCGTCTGCCTGCTCCATTAGATCATAATAACTTTTTATTCCATAATTGCCGCCGTAATATTTGCCCATTTCGCTTGAATTATGCTAAATTGTGTCACTTAACGTCGACATATAATCCAAATAGCTTCGTAATCGATGACATCACACAAAGACAGAAGCTTATAGAGATCATCTAAATGGTATTTTACAGGGTGAGTTTGAATAGTGTTATTGTCAGGGCTGTAATGCTGCTGGAGACGCTTGATGAATGCCTGAGCGCAGTTAGAAATGCGCGCAGTAACTCTAATGCACTCGCCGGAGCTGTCAGAAACTTCCACATTATATAGATTTACATGTCTAGTTGCCTTTGTTAAGTATTGCTTGAGCACAAAGTTCCTCACAATATCTGTCAACAGGTTTATAAACCGTGAGTTAAAGGTTCAGGCAGTAATTTTTCCCACTTTACACTAAGTAAAAGCTCACGCTTAAAGAAATGAACAGTATTTTTTGACAAATGTCCTTAAATTGGCGTATGCTAATGTGAGCTACGGCCTCCAGACTTATGAGTGGCTTGGATAAAAGCGTTTGTTCTTCATATGGTTTGTCCACCCTTATGGGGGCCTCTGTGTCCCATGACCAATTATGTACCATTTCAATGTTTTTTTTTTTACACTTTTTCAAACAAAATGACTTAATGTGACTTTAAAGTGTTTTGAAAATAGTTCATTGCATACAGAGTTCAAACTGAGTTCAATGTGTGTGTGTGTGTGTGTGTGTGTGTGTTCTCCAGCTCCATGCGGAAGCCGCCTAACGGGATCAGAGGGCACCGTGCTGTCCCCAAACTATCCCCGCAACTACACCGAGGGCCAGAGCTGCGTGTACGAGATCTCCGTGCCGGGAGAGTTCGGTAAAACATGACTTTCTACCTGCCTGCAAATACAAACCGCTTCACTGATAAGACCCTGCATGCTAATTTTACACAGAACGCATATGTGCGGCTGTCATGTGCATCTTAGTGAGGCGTTAAAAGGATTTCATCTTCAGGCTTTTTAGAAAATCATTTCCTGTAATTGTAGAGACGCAGTAGTCGCAAATTAAATGTGCATTTGTTTGTGTTGCTGCAAGAACCCCAGAAATAAACGCTTCAATCTTAAATGTTGGGTAGGCAGTTTTGGAGTGGCTAGCAAGAACAAGCTAGCTTTGAAAACCTTTTGTTTAGCGCGGTCTCCAAAGCCACCCCTCCTCCAATAGCACGTGTGTATGCAGATTCATAGTTTGACAGGCAAGTAGGACATCCTATCATCGCATTTGGACTGAATGTAATAATTGGACAAGCTCTTTTATGGTCCTGTGCCTTTAAAAGAGGATGGATAATATATTTATGACGCTTAGTGATTGCTATCGGGATGTGAAGAGACTTTCAACTAGCGTAACAAAAATGTTTCTGGTAAAGATGGCCTAGCCTGCCTTTAATGGTTTTCTAAAACCAAAACCCAGACATGTTTACAAAACGTCTTAAGTCATTTTTGCTAACATCAGGGAGGGTGTCGTGTCCCAGCGGGATCACAACTTCTGAGAAGCTGTGGACTGTTCTAAATCTCTGGAGTGACTAAGATCACATTCTGAGTTTATACTCTCATATCAGGGCTGCTTATTTATCATAGCCTCATATTTTATGCATGTATGCGCTGTATTTATTTAGTTCTGCGTGTAACACAAGCAGCGCTGACTTCACAGCGCCACAGGACACCAAGCTATAATAATAATAAAAGTGTCTAAGCTTTGGAGACCTTACTTGAACCGTATACTAGAAACTTCAACACTTAGGAAGGTTAAGACCAGAACGCTCTTAAAGTGCACCGTTAGATTATTTTAGTGTTCACCAGGAACTGTGTCTGTGGTCCACCACAAATGACACTATATTGCTCTCTGAACTAACTAGATAAAAGTTCAGCACTAAAATGAAACCAAGCGAACTTCGAGACCAGACACATTTGATCTGAACATTCAAGTGCTACCTTAAAAATTACTCTGGCTTGTTTTTATTGTGCTCTAAAGTTTAGCTGTAGAAACGAAGCTGTAGCTTCCAGCAGCTCAAGATTTCCACTGTGATGTATAAGACCCTGCTGGTGTCCAAAGATCTGACCGCACAGAAAGTCTGGGGTTTCATTTAAACTTGCAAATAAACAAAAAGTAAAAGAATTCGGTGAGACTTTAAACAAAGACATACCAAATACTAGACAATTCTGAAATCTCGCCCATAATGGTATCATTAATCATTTTTTAATTAAAAGTATATAAAAAAGTATACATGTATATATTTTATGCATTTTGATTTTAATAGCTTGAGTACATGACAGTTTTAGGCTGTTTTGTGGTGCATGTGTACCACTGTAACTTGGGAAGGACTAATGTAACTTGGGAAGACCTCTTTTATCTTTAAGGTCTCTGCAGCTGGCGGCCATCTTTGCAACGCCTCTGGGCAGCGTTTTCAGTCAAATCAAGTCCTATAAACATGAATAAAGAAAGACAGTGATATCTAGCTAAGGTCACAATAAAACAACTTTTACTTCCAATTCAAAATAATAGAGCTGCGCCATCTTGTTCATTCTATCATCTTTGCTTATGCTGTGTTATTGAATTATTTTTCCTCTGAATTTACCACCAGAACTTCTACATGCAACATTTAAATGCTTGTCTGCTGCAGGTGCAAGAGATGAGAGCTATTCTCCAAAAACAATTTAGCTACAGAGAAGCAGCTATGAAAAATACATTCTTCTATAACAAGTGCTGGAAAATCTGGAAAATACAGACCCACACGTTTTGAATTAAACAACAAATCGTGCTGTTCGGCAAGAATTTGAATGTGTTTTGTGTGTGATATGCGTTCCAAACCTGCTCTGGATGTACAAACGTTTATTAACAAGGCTGATTTAACTAAATGTGTTTATGTTAAAAAAAACTGAAGAGGGAAAATGTGAAGTCATGTTGCCGTGGGGCATCTCGCTCCATTATAAGTGTTTTGATGTTGCACTGGATCTGTCTGTGGGATGAGGCCCACAGTTATTAGAACACAAACCACTAAAGGTCCTCTTAAAATATCACATCACACAGCCTGATAAAAACAGACTTGAGACATTGAAGTATTTTTTATTCTGAGGCTCGTTGCTTTGCGGTTTCTTCTGTCTTTAGTGTGTATCAAAAAGAACGTTTCTTTGTCAGTCCGACAAGGCATCAGAGAAGTCATTAATTATTCAGAAATAGATTTCTGTCATTTATTTGTCTTCACGTTGTTCTGAATCTCTATTATTGTCCATCCTGCTGTTTTTCATACAACTGTACACTGTCGAGCTCCAAAAAAGCCACAAAAAATCTGAGATTTGTGTTCCAGGTGTTTTGAAACCGTGAGAAAATTTAGGCCGTTATTCACCGATAATGATGTCGAGCTTCCAGCAGTTTAGATCACTATTGACTTTCGTTGTATATTAAAGAGCAGCTCAGATGTTCTCCTAAAATCTCCTTTTGTGTTTCAGGAAAGAAATGAGAGATGATGCATTGGAACATGGGAATGACAAATGATGACAAAATGTTCCCTTTTATTATTTGACCCTTTTGATTTCTTTAATGTGAGAAAGTTAGAGCCCTGAAAGCAAAACTCAATAACAAAACTCTCATTAAAGCTTCGCAGGAAAAACGCCCTCGTCGAAATCAATAAGAGGTCGTTGAGCCAACCGCAGGATATTTTAGTCGACAAACAGAACTGTAAGAGGAACGCACTGTGCATTTAAACTCATCAATTATAGAGGTACCTTATGAACAGAATAATAAGGCAATTCTCTGCCTTTTTGGCCACCCTTTAATGTTTAATTATTGTCACAGTTAATGAATCCAGACATTTTTAAGCAGCATCTGTCTTTTAGAGGAAATCTGTGTTACTCACAGCTGCCAAACAAACGCCTTAGGTGTGAATTGTGCGTACAAGTTTCCAGCATACGTGTAAATAGAAAGTTGTGGACCAAACGTACATTGTTCATCTGGGAAGTACTGTGAAAATCTGTTTCTGTCGCACCGGAGGCCCTCGGCAATTTTGGGGTCTACAAAATATTGGCAGTGTTAGAGTGCAGCTACATTAGGGGCTGTATTAGATTTATGTAAACAAGAGCGGACGGACTCCCCAGCTGGCAGGTTTAGGTTGTAAGAATGTTTGCGTAATGTTTTCAGTAAGTAACCAAAATGTTAAATATTGTTTTGGAATTCGAGGAATGTCCACGTTTGTAGACGTAATTAACATATTACCGTCATTGCATGGTTATAAGAACCTTATTCCAACCTTTGTTTAATTCTGAAACCTTTTAAATCGTTCCACTAACATTTTAAAAATAATGTTTTTGATATGAAAATGTAATTACTACAAGAACGTTTTTGATAACGTAAAGAGAACTGTTACAGAACATTAGCCAATGTTCTCAGAAAGTTTCCTGCTAGCTGGGTCGTGTTTTGCACAGGGATTTAGCTTTGCTGTGTGTCTTTATATGTCAATCACAATGTCCCGAGTCCTTCGATAATCTTAGCTGACGCTTCAATAGCCTTTTTACACACGCTAATCCCAACATGCTTCCTGTCCACACTCCAAATTATAAATTCACGCCCCCTTAAACTGGTGTCAGATGTTTCGGAGAGTGCGAGCGTGAAAATCGCGCCTCAATCGCGCCTCAAGGACAAGTTGCTCGATACAGGGGCTGTTTGTGTTTGGACGCATCTGCGAGTGTGTATTGCATCAAAATTAGCAAAAGCTCGCAGGCCCCCACACGCTGTTACGGGTTCGACAAAGCTGCTCCACGCTGGATCACCCAGATGTGTTAATATGCGTCTCTGAGTGGGAAACGACACATTCGGTGACATCGGCCACACGCGATTATTCCACTAGTCACTCTAACGCTCAAACCAAATGGCAGTTGAACACAATTACCACCATTTACTCTAAAATTGCGGTTTATCAAGTAATTTAAAGTAGTTACAGTAGTTATAGTTGAGTTCCTTCTCTGAAAAACATGGAAGTGTGGTTAGCTAAACCGCAAGCTAGTAAAGTAGTGCTGCTAACTACAGTACCCAGCTGTACTGTTAAATGACCAGCTGTAATAATATACTGTCATTTGTTTTTTAAATCGGAGCATTTTTATCTGGCACAAAAACAAAGAGCATTAAGCAGAATTACGCCTAAAATAACTGAACTAAAAACTAAAAATTATTTAGGTCACAAACATAGTCAGCTTTTAACGAAACATTGTGCTAAAAAAAGAATTAAAGGGACCTCACGGAAACTAGATGATTGCTTTTTTCTGTGCCGGTTCATTTACATAAGCTGCTCTCTCTGAAATGACTTGGAACGCTGCTTAAGAAGAAGGAGAGTTTAGGAGAGCATGTCTGATGATTCCTTCATCTTACAGAAACGTTTACAGCTCTTTCAAAGCTCACTTCATAGAACACTATGAAGTGTTCTTGAACACTTCATAGAGATCTCAGGTATGTCTCATTTCAGTTTCAGCGTTCTCTCAGTTGTATCAAAACGAGGCACAACTGAAACAATTGTTGATACAGTGCGAGTAAAGAGCTTTAAAATTAGGGTGAATAGAAAACCAATTAAGGTAACAATTTTAATTGACGTTTGTACTCGGGCAAGTCTACTGCGTAAACTGGTCTCAGTGTATTTATATGTTTTCTGTGGAAGGTGCAGGACCATAAAATGTTCAACCAATCATTGCGTTCGATCTGAATACAATGATAGGATGTCCTACTTGCCTTTCAAACCCTTTGCGATCATGTGTATTGGAGGAGGCGTGGCTTGAGCCCTCTCAGGGAAGGGTGGCATCTTATGCTTTCAAAGCTAACTTGCTATTGCTAGCCTCTCAGAATTTGCCTGCACTACCTTTAAAACAATGTAGGCCAATAAAGTATTTGTGCTAATCCAGTTCACCATAATTGTGTAGTGCAAAACTTTTATTTTACTGTCATTGCTGTTAGGGTGTGTGAAGTCAGTGTGGTGGGTTAGTAGTAAGGGGCATGCTGGGAAGGGTCATACTCTAGAGACGCAAGTCGCCATGTTTAAACTGCCACTGGACGTTACAGCTGTATAACTTTCAGCTCTTAGGCGTTTCGCTTACCCAATTGTTTACTGTGGTTGTTACACTCTGTTGCATTGCCTTAAATTATTGACACTCGGTTTGTTTCATAACAGCAGGGGTTTATATCCGTGTTGACTTTGCTTCTTTGAAGTTCTGTGGTATTCTAGCATTAAGGCATAACACAGGCTTTCCCACTGATATGGCTGAGGCTTGCTCTCCAGGTCTTTTATATTTGTTTTTCCATCTCATTTTATTAGCGTAGAGGTCTAGTTAGACTCCAGTTCACCCTCCGACACGCTGTTTAAGCAACCGTACAGCATTTGGACCTTCACTTATTTTAGTCCTTTTCCTCGCCATTGTTTATGCTCTTTTCTAGTCAGGAAATGAGATAATTTGATGGGCTGTTGTGATTGTTTTGCAGCTGTGGAAGGTTCGTAAACATTGAATGGGCACTTTAATGACAGACTTGTAAGTTGTAACACATCGAGAGCAATAGTGGGGTTCTGGAAGTATAAGTTCCATTCATTTTCTCCATGGAGAAATGTATTTCATATGAGAACGTGTAAAGCTTTTAGGACAGACTCTCCGTGAACTCTGAGCTACTAAAGTGGTTTTGTGCTTCGGTGAAATCAACAAGCGTGATTCAGACTTCATTCTTAAATTGTATTTAATATTCAAATCCGCAGCTTAAACAGGAATTACAGCAGTACCTGACAGTTCATGAAGTTTTGGGGTGACGGAATATATCAGTTTTCACCAAAATTACTTGTATATTTAGTAATAAACCTTAAAGCTGCTATTCTTAATTTTGTGGGTTACAAATGAACAAAAATCAGTTATTGAGATTTAACAGATCAGTGTTTAAACCGGTCTAATTACCATACCCCGATTCACAGCTGTACGTTTATAATAATGATTTATAAGTTTAGCTGCTACCAATTTTACCGGAAACGTTTCGGGAAATGAGACGTTTCACTTGTGATTGCATCATGTC
Source organism: Botia almorhae (assembly GCA_036877575.1). Lineage (NCBI taxonomy): Eukaryota > Metazoa > Chordata > Actinopteri > Cypriniformes > Botiidae > Botia > Botia almorhae. The sequence continues at coordinate 2,836 of JAZGTJ010005499.1, read as the reverse complement.
TGTAAACAGAAAAGAGAAGAGATCCAGCTACTGAATCGCACCAGTGGTGCTAGAATGGTGTAGTGCTTGTGCCTTGTTCTTACAGCAGTTGTTTAGAGTTTAAACTTGTCATTCACATTAGGAAAATAACTCTGTAAGTGACTTGCAGTTTTATGTTTTGAACTGGGATGGTCATAGTTACGGATTGTATTGTATTTTTTACACAAATAAATAACTCATTTAAAATGCTTCATGGAATGCGTAATTCAGTTCATTAACTCATTTAGTGGGATGAAATAATTCCATGAAGGTATTGATTTGGTTCATGGCTTAAATCTCTTTATTAAAGTAATTTTTTATACTGAAGTGTCTATGGGGAAAATAAATGAGAAATTAAGCTGCTGAAAAATGGTCACTGTCGCGCTTCGTAAACACAGCAGGAGAATTCTGCTTTCTCCTAAACAGCAACTCTTCTCCGAAACCCGAGAGGAAAGTACAGTAGCTGTGAGTCTTTCCCGATGTATATCTTCATTGGTCTAACACACACACACGCAGTCATGCAGCTGTCAGATTAGTTAGGAAGAAATAGCTCTTCAGCATTATCCCTTCTGGATCAGGCGGGTGACCTTCACTTTAAAGATGTCTCCTGGATTTGCTTTAATGGTCTTCGCTTTCCTTGTTGAGAGAGAAACAGGTTGCCGTGCCAACGGCCGTGCGTTTTCTTGAGATAATAAACCATTAAAAGATGACAAGGCAGTGATGTCGGAGAGCCGTCTGCTGTGTGAGCGTGTTAATGGCGCGTTCGGTAAAGGATCTCGGATCGTTTTGATTGGCCCCGCATGAAACGTGTTTAATTGATCACTTCCTAGAGGAGAGCGATGTCAAACCGGGCTGTGTGTGTGACCTTTGTACAGTGTGTGTGTGTGTGAGGAATAATGGTATTTATTTCACACCGCGTGAAGATCGTACGTCACACGCGTCTTAGAAAAAGCAGGAGATCCAATTAAAAAGCTTAATTTGTATCTGTCGAAATTAATCATGCGCTGAATACGTGATTTTGACTTATTGAGTAATTCATGTACCTGTAACATAATAAAATGATGTACGCTTGCCAAGCCACATGTTCGATGGAGACTTTGGCGTATCATCCACAGAAATATCAACTTCATCAGTCATACGCCCACGAGGGACTTCATTATTGACTGCTGATAATTGAGGTGGTGATGAAAGAGAAACAGATTACAGCTGGTTAATAAGTGTCAATTAGTTGTGCTTGACAAGTCAACCATCACTATTAATACGGCGTACACTCAGGACTGCTTAGGTACCCGAGTATCGTAGTGACTCAGAGGTGAACGCTTCCGAAATCAGTCTGTTAGCAACGACCCAGAACACCTTAGCAACCAGCCAACGGTATGCTAATAAACACTCTGATTTCCTTGGCAACTACATAGCAACAAGACACAACCACCCAGCATTGTTGTGGCAAAAAAACTGAATATTAAATACAACTCAAAATTCTGCTAACCTTGGTGTTGTTTTATCCTTAACGTAAAGAATCTGTGTCCCTTCCAATTACAGGAAATATAATTCTCGAAAACGGCTGAAAGTGAAAAGACGCAGCAGGTTTGACTCTGAATTATTCATGTAAAATGACAAACATATGGCGCTGTTTTTCTCACCTTGAGCGCCGCTGTACTATAGTTCTTTATCGTTTGTCTAATATACGACCGTAGCCTGAAGACATACTTTGTTTTCTCCGCCTCAGGCGAACCTGCTTGAGTTACTTGCTTTATAGTTTCGTATTTTGATAGTTCTGTTTTAAAGAGTATCGACTCCTGTGCTCTTTTATAGCTTTAGCTACAGGTGCAATATGAATTTATTGTATTTCCCTGCAGAAGTTCGAAATCTCTGGTTGAGATTTTGTGCGGTGACTCTGGACACTCCTCCTGAATTCAATAAGTGATGATTGTATTGGGAGCCGTACTGGATGAGGAATGAAATATTGGGGTATATTGTTAAAGATGTCAGATGGTCTATACTGGAGTTTATTATTCAATTTAAGACCTGTTGTTTTCTCCCGGTTCCTGTGAAAACACCATGAACGCATCATGTTTATCAGGGGTTAAACCCAAAGATACCGAATGATCATAAATCTCTTTAATTTAATATCTCGACTCTTGTTGAGTTTTTCTCCTGAGGAAAAAAATAGTTTACTGTAACCTTTTTATTAAGTTAGAGGAACCTGCACGATAAGAGCAGGTACGAATTCTTGAGCAACACAGATTTTCCTCTGTGAAGCGATCACACTGTAAAATATGCTGCTATACGATATAAAAACATAAAGTTAAAATTAAACGGTAATTAGGACTGTATACACCCAGCCACATGATTTACGAATCACAACCGTTTTACTTTGGGCCCATATTTAAAGCTGTAACGTTTGCCTCTCTACTGCCCTCTCTGTTTGAAACATAACATTGCAGGTTACATGTTGTATTTTTCATTACATATGCAAGTTAAGACATTTCCTGGGAAATCAGACCCAACAGCTCAAATTATAAATCATTATAAGCTTACCGTTGTGAATCAGGGTAAGATATCAGATGCTGAACACTCGCACGATAGCTGATTTTTGCCCATTTTTAACCAAAAAAAGTTACTTTTTGCAGCTTTAGGAAGACAAATATTTGTTTGTCTTTTTCCACAGTTCTCTTCGGCCAGTTCGTGTTCTTCCAGACGACCTCTAACGATGTGGTGGAGATCTTTGACGGGCCCTCCGTGGAGTCTCCTCTCCTCACCTCCATCTACGGCTCTCACTCAGGTAAAAGGCTTTGTTTACCGGTGCTGCATGAGA
>JAZGTJ010005498.1:12299-27384 GCA_036877575.1 Botia almorhae | reverse complement strand
AGCTCTGTATGCTTTATCCATTTGCTTCATTAAAAGATTGAACTTTCAATTCCGCCTCTGTCCGATTTTTGAACATGCAGGACTAGAGAAAAGTCCAACACCTTAATACATCAATATCTTTACCTCAACCTCATAAGTGATTTTAACTCGTTATCTCAACTCTTGTAGTACTTTCCACCTCTGTCCAGCTTAACTTTGTTATTAACCGCATGGCATCAAGATCTTAAATTAAAGATATAAAGCAATAACATTCACAATAGGCAGAAACTTCAAGTGTGTAGATTGATAAGACAAAAGAAAGTTTAAATGATTTATGGATTAACATCACACACAAATGTGCTGTTATGCTGAGCATGAAAGCTCACTGGGAAATGTTAACCAGACCCCATTGTGGAGTGAGTCAGCTCATCGTTATATAAGTTATGAGGTTTTGTTGTTAGTTACCTTTTTTCAGCAATCTGTACTTCTGTACTACTTGCTGTACCTCTCTCTCACCCCCTCTTTTATGACTGCCTTACATGTGAATGGAACTATTCGAAGGACAGCAACTACGCAGATGTGAATAATTGGCCAACACATTGCAAGCGATGCAATGCAGTCTTGATGTACTGTGAGGAGTCTCTCCGGGCTGACCAGCGTCGCCCTGGCAACCGAGGCGTCGCACCTGCGCCAGCTCGTCACCGGCGGACCGGCCACAGCTGGACTGCATCACCACGCGGCAATATAACGCCGCCAGCTCCGGCCCTCGGGAGTAAGTTACGAGGGCCAAAAGCTAATGACTGTTTTTTCTGTCTCCAACCGCCGAGAGCAGCGAGTGACCGATCCGCCGCCTGAACGAGCGCATACGGACGCCCACTCTCACCGCACGGAGGGACACAAGAGACACAGGATTGCACACAGGGCACGGAGGTTTGCACGGGCGCGGAGGTTCAATATTTAATTTATCAAAGTTATCATCAGTCATATTTTTTCAGTCATCCATAAAATAACTACAATCTTAGTATCTTTAATTAGATTTATTTATATACATAATGAACATTAAAAATTGGCAATAATACCATATATTCTATTTTCCGTGTCACGTTTGATAATTACTCTGTTTTATGTGTACCATTTGTCATTATATGTAATACTGCTTTGAAGCAATGCAACATTGTAAAAAGCACTATATAAATACAATCGAATTGAATTGGAAAGAACACCAGTTTATCTGGTATCCAGTATGGGGCCACTCCTCCCTGTCCTAGCATAGAACTTGTGCAAAGAGGCTCACTGGGGGTAATGCATTCTTGTGTAGGTGCTGCAGCCAGCTGTGTGCCAGGGCATCCATGCCAAGGGGAGCTGAGGGAAATGTAGGTGGATTGCAAGGACTTTATCCATTGCTGACTCCAAATAAGGAAGCGAGGGGGGAGCTGTGAAGTGACAGGACTGCACACCTCTGTGGCTGTTGATATAGGCCACTGTTACCATGTTGTCCCTCCGGACCAACACCTGCTTGCCCTGAATAATAATGTAAATGTAACTGCCAGCAGCTCCAGGCAATTTATGTTCTACAACGCAGGTGGTCACCTTTTCAGATCCCCAACAATGTGCCCCAGCACATAGTTGACGCATCTGTTGTAACAACTATGCATCTTGACTACTGCTCTAAGGGTACTCCGGCCCATAGAAACACCAGTTTGAACCACAGACTGAATGTGCAGCAACATTTCAATGTCTGGCTTCGAGAGCATGTGTCGTAGTTTTGATATATTTTTAAGCTGAAAAACGCAATTTTACAAATATTGGAAATATGGCTTTTAAAGGACAAATTGTTTTAAAAAATGACACCCAGATTTTTGGCTAATGAAGCAGGCTTTATAAAGCATCCATCCAGAGTAAGGCAGTGTTTTATGTTGCTCCGTGTGGAGAGTTTTTTCCCAACAAGTAAAACTTCTGATTTATCTGAATTTAATAGTAGAAAGTTGCTAGACATCCGTTGCAAGTTTTGATATCGACTGTGCATTCTGGTAGTTTAGTGAATTTATGAGTCTCGTTGGGCCTAGAAGAAATGTATAGCTGAGTATCATCAGCAATTCAAATGGAAACTAACTCCATGTCTCTTAATAATTGCTCCCAGTGGTAGCATGTATAAGGTAAAAAGTAGGGTCACAAGAACTGAGCCCTGCGGTACTGCATATTGGACTTACGATCGGTACAAGACCTTTTCACTCACAGCAACAAACTGTAATCGGTCAGATAAATATGATTTAAACCATGACAGTACAGTTCCATTTATGCCAACGTAGTTTCCAAGCCTATTTAGTAGAATGCTGTGGTCAATAGTGTCAAAGGCTGCGCTAAGGTAGAGTTCTGAGACTTTGTAAAGTGTTGATGTAAGGTATGCAGGAGCATAATCCTGTCAGCTTTTAAAGGGCTCTGGTTGTCTGTATCCAGCCCCACTGCTGAAGTGAGACAAATGAGTCAGCAGTGGTGGGGAAAGCACTCAAGTTCCTCAAGTACAGGTACCACACCTAAATATTACTGAAATAAAAAGTTCCTGGTTTTACAAATGCCCAAAAGTAAATGTAAACTATGAATTCAAGTAAACTCTGGATTCAGATTTTAAAATTCAAATTTTAAAATTTAAGATTATTTTAATTTAAGTCATTCACATTTTACTGCTTTTGCAGCAGAGTCAGAACTGAACTGTTTTATTACAGGACAATGTTTACAATGTTTACCTAAAAATGATTTCCAGGGGTATATTATATTATACTAATGTATTAGCTATGTGTATTTGTGTATATTTTTAAATGTATAGTTTTCACATGTTGTCTTTTAATGTAATCAATAAATTCGAGCTGATCAGTGTTCCCTCTGGCCATACAATGAGACTGAAAAAGCAATCACAAGACATACCATTGCATATGTTATATATAAAGTTTGAAATGATATTTTTCTACATATTTTAGAGAGAGGTAGCCCATTTTCTGCATTGGAAGAGCATAAATTATTCACAAACTGTTCTTATCTGGTGGTACAGCACGTTGGAGTGGTGGTGGATAGTAAATGGCTTGTTGCTTCTCCTGGTTGAGTCTGGTTTTTCCCCAGGTTTTTTCTCTATTTATACATCACTGGAGTTTTGGTTCCTTACCACAGTGCACTGTTGACTTGCTTACTGGGGGACCGCTGACATTAGCTAAGTATAGGGTTTGGTAAATTCTGTTAATATAATTTTTAATATATTATTTGAACATCAGACTTATCACTGTTTATTTTTGTAAATACTAATGTAATCTACATTGTAGCTATATCTGCATGTATATTATAAATATTTTGTTTTTTATATCATTTATATCATGTTAATTTTCTTTTTCTTTTAATAATACCATGGGTTACTGTATATGGATTTGTTGTATACGTGTCAGTTTTCTTTTTCTATGCTCTTTTATTATTTTTTATATGTACACCTACTTTGCAACAATGCAACATGAGAAAGCTCTATATACATAAAATTAAATTGTGAGCAAATCCTCCTAATTTTATACTCCACTGTATATCAGTGCTGTTGTAAAGACTATAGAAACTATTTTATACTATTTTCATTAACATACTGAATGTTTTGGGACAGAGTTACTGTAGCAGTTTAGAGATTCAGTGTAGCAACATGGAAAGAGATGAGCAACGTTAACACTTGGCTGTCACAATCCATTTCTCCTAGGCCAACGTCTCTCTGGTATGACATGCCAGCATTTTATTCTCCCAGTGTAGCCCAAAATTATTCAAATCTGTATTAGGACAAATCCCGGAAGTGGGTGTGGCACAGATGGAAAGTTCGTCAAATTACACACTACATATATTTTTTATGTATTCCTCTCTATGTGGCTTTCATTTAACAAATGTACCTAACATAACACAATATTAAACATTTTTATTATATGTTTAAAATGTATTGTAATATTAATTATTTTAATATTTTCTATATAAACAATAACACTAAATGTGAAATAAATAGAAAAACTGTTTTTTTTATTTTCCAGAGGAACTTGTGTAGCTACAGAGGCAATCATCCATAACCTCAAAGACTCATGTATAAAATAGCTGATTAGTAAAAATTAATGTTGAGTTTAATGTAATTAAGTGGTTAAATATTGCTGAAACAACATGCATAAATTTGGATTTAACTTACACACACACTATTTAGCGCTATTTATAAGCACATTGTTTGTATATTCATTTTACAGACATCCAAGTACTTACAAAGTTTACACAGCCAATGGGAACATACAGGAATCACCGTTATTGCAGACACTCCTCTAGTGTATGGGCTGCAAAGTGACAGCACACCATTCTTTTTAACAAAACCCATAGTTAGGGTGTACTTACTTATAGTGTACTTACTGCCACCTACTATTACCATAGGTTATTGACAGTATACCATCTTGTTTCTAACACACTGTCAAATTTACGCTTTGTTTTTGCGTGTTTTTTTGTGTTCTGTTGTAGTTTATGTTCCCTGCTTATTTGACTCAACAGTTTTGTTCCTGCCTCATTAGTTTCCATTACTCATTGAGTTCTCCTTAGTTTCTCAACAAGACCTGTGTCTTGTTGCACCCCTTTAGGACCAAAAATCAGAGACTACCGCAGACCCAAAACAAGAGTCTGTGTTTGCCATAAGCCAAAAGCCAGAGCCAATACCCGCCAAGCCCAGCTCCTTGGTTCACTCATCTCCATTGTTGAAGTAATATAATAATTACATAATTACGCAATTACATAAATGTAAATGTTACTAATTTGCAGCTATGACATCACAGCTGGTAGGTAGGTATGTAAATAGATAATAGAAGGTTTAATAAAGATTCTCATATTCCCACTGCTTTTGAGTGGGATTTGAGTCATAAATCCATAGAATTAATCAAACTGCAAAAAATGCATGGTAATAGTAATATTAGAAAATTAGTAATATTTTATTTTAATCATATCCAGTGTGAAAGTCTAAGGTCTACTGATAGAATGAAGAGAGAAATCTCAATGGAACTTTCCTCTTCTGTCAGGCAAATCACACAATTACGAAGAGGACTTAAGTAGACATACTGCGTAACATGGACATGCACAGCAGTCTGAACAGTATTTAGACGTAGAAGTCAAATAAAACTCGCTTCCAGAGTTGATTTGCTTCCAGTCAGTCACGTTTGATGTTACGTCAACAAACTGATGTATGGGGTCTCGCTTGAGAGCCTTATTACCTTTGGATAGAAAAAAACGCACCAATAAACATTGGCCCAAGAGGAAAGAACCAATGAGCATTGGGCAAAGGAGTTGCGGGCCAAGTTGCGCCTGCCCGGAAGTGGGTATATAAAGCCGGCCGCAGCTCACTTTTATTCAGATTAATTCAGAGATCAAGCTCCCTCTGCTGCTACCCATTCTTTTGCGCTCTGCGAGACCTTGAGGTCACTGTGGAGACTCCCCGCCGGGTTACTATCCGTCGGGTGGTGGCAGGGCTCCCCCCGCAGAACCCGTTATCACCTTCGGTGCTTCAGATGAGGACCGGATGTTGATCACTGCATCGGAGAGTGGGCTGCTGTTCTCTGAGGATGAGGCAGAACTTCCCCCTTCGGGCCGGGTGGTTTCTCCGGACTCTGAGTAGACAGCCATGCTTACCCGGGCAGCTGCAGCCACTGGACTGGAGTGGAGCCCTCTGCCCAGATTGGTTCCTAGGGCCGCATGGGAACCGCCGTCCCACACTGGTGCCTTTTTTACCGAAAGTGCATTAGAAGCTTGGAGCTCCCCTCCACTCTCACTACCCTTGATGGGGGGGCAGCTGAGGGATATGTGGAGATTCCTCCAGTGGAATGTGCAATTGTGGTGCACCAGTGCCCGCAAAGTGCTGCCACCTGAAGGAGTCACTCGTCCAAGCCTGTAAACCTCTGGCAGCTTGCTGCCAAGCTTAGTTCTGGTCGTCCTGAGCTTGTCCCCAGCCCATCTTGTTGGCTCCTGAGGACAGTTTGACTCCGCTACATGATTCAGTTCGTCAGGTGCCCGCCCAGGTTCAGAGGCATCCTCTCTACTTCAGTAGTGGACAGCGATGCTTCGGTCCTGCGAGCGGAGATTGCGGTCCTCTTGGCGAAGGACGCAATAGACCCTGTCCCTCCAGCCGAGATGAAGTCTTGGTTTTACAGCCTGTACTTCATCGTGCCAAAAAAAGGACATGGGCTGCGGCCAGTCTTGGACCTGCGTGTCTTGAATCGGTCCCTGCACAAGCTACCCTTCAAGATGCTCACGCAGAAACACATACTCTTGTTAGTTTGCCCCAACGATTGGTTCGCAGCGATTGAGCTGAAGGACGCGTACTTCCAAGTCTCGATTCTGCCTCGACACAGATTGTCCCTTCGGTTTGCGTTCGAGAGTCAGGCGTACCAGTACAAGGTCTTCCCCTTTGGGCTGTCCCTGTCCCCCCGCATCTTTACCAAAGTCACGGAGCCTGCCCCTGTCCCCCCACATCTTTACCAAAGTCACGGAGGCTGCCAAAGTCTGAGCTTCAATCTGAGCCTCGTGCCCAAGGTTCCCACCATGCCTTCAAGGTTAGGTTTATATGGACCATACTCAGAGGTTTGTTTATATGCAATCATAACACATGTAAAGTCTACATTTCATGATTCGATTCTTTACTGACTTTCATTCAAACCATATATGGGTAACCCATTTTTGAGCAGACCGTCTCAAAATTATATCAGTACAAACAATAGCAAAAAAAAAGAGGAAATCGATTATTAATCCATGAATAGGATAAATCACAAAAAGTCTTGTCAAGGGAAAATTGCTTGTACTTGAGCTAAAGTCCAGATACAGAATGTCCCATATACCCTGGCACATCAATCTCTTATTCAATGATAGCACCTCCACATAATTCCCATAGCAGGTGCCGAGTAAGGAAAGGAAGCCCATAAACAAAATCCTTCTACAAAAAAACTAAATACAAACATTAAAAAAAAAAAACCCATTCATAAAAATTATGTGAATGGCAACCTCAAAGTCAAATAACTGTTGCCTCACAACTACATTTTACATTTAGCAGATGCTTTTATCCAAAGCGACTTACATTGCATTATACTATACATTGTTTCTGAGTATGTGCAATCCCTGGGCTCGAACTCATGACCTTGTCATTGTTAACGCCATGCTCTAACCACTGAGCTACAGGAGAGATTTTACATATACAAATAAATATCAAAACTAATCAAAAGACTATTTAACAATTACAATCAAACATTACTTACAATTGAGCAGCAAACACTCAGTTTCTCAACAAGGAAAATCTCTCAGAAAAGAGTAGAAACACAAGGCACACCATGCTGTCTTCTATCTCACTCTACTACTTCCTCATCTTTTATCATACCCAGGGAGCCCACTAAGACCCCCTGGTGGTGAGAATGAAAACTACACCCACTGAAACCTTGTACAGTTCAAAATACTGTTACAACGGTTTTCCTATCAGTGTTTACCTTGGCGCTGTACTGTTGCCAGGCTCTGTGGACAGTGAGCTGTCCCAGTAGGTAGGACCTGCACAGAGACATTTTCCATAGGTAGTACTGCCTTGTCAGTCTATACCTCATCTCCACACATTACCTCCTTTTAGCAGGGTGTTGTCTCCGCAGTGCCCTTTCCCTGGAACTGGCGTTTTCCTCAGTGTTCTCATGGCTATACCAAGGTGCCCTCTCCTGGGGGTACAGGAACAATCGCCACGACCTCTCTGTGTTTTCCTCTTTCCTCTCAAGCCAATGTTCATTGCCGTGTTTTTTCTATTCAAAGGTTATGGGGCTTTCAAGTGAGACCCTCCTTCAGGGAGACGACAGAGACGATCTTATTACACTAGATAACAAAATATTAAAGCCAGTGGAATTTAAGGTAAAGAAGAAAATATAAGAATTTTCTTAGGTTTTAAATGATAAATAACACATACACTGATCAAAATTAAAACAAAATATCTGGTTCTGGTTGTCTGTTTCTGTAGGCATGTAGAGTCCAGAGGTTTGATGTCAGCAGCAAGAAAAATAATTAATGAAAATGAAGAACAGCAAATTTGGAATGTTTAATATAATCTCTTTTACGTTCCTGCGTTTTCCTCATTTTCCATTTAAAATGTATCATCTTATATAAGAAGAGCAAGTGGAAAGGCTTCGATGTGACTCAGACGACAGAATCAGGGTGAATGAGGGGGATTGAAAGTGACCTAGTAAGAAAGTAATAGAAATGAAAAGGGTTTTATGAGGTGCCGTGTAGGGTTTTATTTACACATTGCTTGTGAATACATATATAAAATGCATGCACACACGCATATAAACTACTCACACATATATGCATACTGTTGAATGTTCAAGCGAATACGTATGAAATACATTTCACATTATCATAAATGCCATACCAACACATCTTATGTTGGTAATGCATGCGCGTACACCTGTGAATAATTCGCGTATACATATAAACTTGCATGCACACACACCTGTAAACACTCGCACATACATATAAACTTGATATGTGGGTGTGCTTTCATAAGTCACATTGACCATGGAGAGATTCAAAGAGATTTATTCTCAAAATAATAATTATAAAGAATATAAAGAACTTTTCAACAACTAGATAAAACTGACCCAAACTTTTAAATGTAAACATTTTCCATTTTAGAAAAAAATATTACCTTTATAAGCATCCTAAAAATGACTAGGAAATAATAATTTGAAAAAAATTTTGATCAGTGTTTCTCAACTAGGAGACTGGGGCCCACTACAGGGCCTCAACAAACTTCCAAGGGTGCTTTAAAATGGCTTAAAATTATTTAAAATTAGACCAAAGGGGTGTAATAATGTTTGTAGAAGAAATCCGGGAAAACAGGAAGATTATCTCAAAACACATTTTTAATAAGTGGTGGGGGGTGCAGTGGGGGGTTGGGTATATATACACAGAAAAACTAAACATGACAAGGGGAAGTGGGGGTTGGCTTGAAGTCAAAAAGGTTGAGAACCACTGTTTTAGGTGGATTTTGTTAAATTTTTCTTTTAACTTAATTGTCCCCAAAATAGCTGGTAAATAATAAGTAAATTATTCAACATACACGCAAACACAAAGCTGAACTTTCAAATTACATTAACAGAAAAGGTCTCGTTGATCTAACACATGCAAATAATTAGTGATGCCATGAATGACCAGGTGTACAAAACTGCTCATCTCTCTCACATACACCAAACAATACACATTTGTACATGATGACACATTTGTATACTTAAACACTGATTCAAACATACAAATACACTCAGTTAAAAACACATGTTCCCTGCAAGACCTTTCCTGCTTTTATATCCACCAAACATATACACATGCAAAACGTAAACGTGTGAATTCACTTTATACATGTAATCCTAATCTAATCTCATACACTATTGATGTGGCAGTTGGGATTACATCAACAGAAACATGTTCAAAAACACACTTCAGATACTCAGCAAACCATAATACATAAACATTGGACAAATCTGTGTTATCCCAACATGGCAGGTTTAATTATACACAACCATTATTGAGATTTTAAAAACATGTCTAAAGGAGAACTATTACACAAAAGAAAAACTTCAACAGTTTTTGCCTCCCACAAAACTTTCATATTCCTGCAAAGATAATGTCACCCATGAAACCATCTGTCCCCATTTATTTTCATTTCACAAAAAACAGCATAAATATTCTGCCATTAAGGCTTGAAATGATATAAAAAGAAGAAAAGTAAAGAAAAAAAGGGAAGGGAAGTAAAAAAAGGAGTAAACGAGGACAAAATGTGAATATTTTTGTTAGATGTTAGACCTAAATGAAATATCTTGCGACAGACAATCCTTACACCACCTGAGCTCCATAAAGTAACCTTTAAGATTTAAAAGAATAAAGTTGTAAACATGTAGATAAAGTTTTGGGTTAATTTCACAATTATCATTTGTTAACACATGCAATTATGATGAAAAGTGACAACACAATTGAGAAGTGGCCTGTGAACTGTGATGGTAGGACTATTTTATGAGTGTTTTCATGTTTTTATTTGAAGCTTTTAGCAAAAAGACCTACCGATACCATCTAAATGCATTGAGATTATGCATTCTAATTGGGTTGGGCAGGTCGAGATGTCAAATCTTCCTCCCATTGTTTCCCGGATCAGACACAAAGTCTCGTCTTTCTCCACCTCTGCTGTCTTGAATGGGTAGAGCATGATTCTGTACCCTATCCATTAAGCATGAAATTCAAATTACAGAGACAGGGAAAGGAATGGATAACAGTCAAACAGATGTGCCAAATAGGCATCATTAGATGATCATTAGGTGGGGATTTGAGTAAAATACATAAAATAACTAGTGAAAATCTAAGGTGTCTGCTGGGACATGAAGAAGGAGTAGAAATGTATCCTGGCTCAAACAATCAGCCTCTGCACTGTTTAAGGCCTAAACACAATCTACACAATTATGATAACTCAAATGCTTCTAACTAAGTTCATTGTGTCTTTAAAGTCTAAAAATGTGTGTGCAATTCCAAAATTGTACCTCAATGCAGGGGTTGAGGTTTGAATGGTTAGCATTGTCTAGCTGAAAGTAGTTATTTGTGAATAAAACAAAATGTGCAAACGGAATAGTCGTATTTATATTGTATATAAATATAAATATACAATTATATAAATTATATTTATATAATTGAAGTTGCTTCCTTGTCCTCATTTATAAGTCGCTTTGGATAAAAGCGTCAGCTAAATGACTAAATGTAAATGTAAATGTATATCCAGTTCTGTGACTCCATCGGGAAAGATGACAGATTTGAAATAGTTCTTTTTATTGCTATATGGGTCAATGATGTGACACTATTTTTGTTTGGATCTGTTAATTTTTTAAAGTACTTTTGACTTCAAACTTATTTAGACAATGACTTGAATGCATAGCTTTATGTACATTGGCCCTGAAATGCAAAACAAAATTACAAATGGCAAAATGAAATAAATAAATTTCAAACCTAAACAACACAACCAATTAGTGATGGGTATGCCATTGTTTGCGGCGGCAAAAACGAAGAGCAAGACACGGGAGTAAATAATAATAAATGATATTTTACTGAACAGAAAACAAAGACAAACAAACACTAACCGCTACCCCTAGTGATAGGGGTAACGACAAACGCAAAACAGCAGCATGACACAAAGACAATCCAAAATCCAGGGAACATACAATAAGCAACATCCAACAATCACAGACAAACTAAACATACAAACAGGGAACTTAAATAGACAAACTAATCAAAGTGAACCAGGTGATACTCATTACATAACAGGAAGTGAACACAGTGAAAACCAGAGACGAACAGCACTTTAAAATAAGAGTCCTGACACGTAACATAACGCCCCCCTCCCAAAAGGCGTGTCCTCACGCCGTATAAGCAACATCGATGACCAGGGTGGCATCGATGGTGGGAGGAGCCAGGGCGGAGACTTGAGGAACCAGGGCGGAGACCTGAGGAGCCAGCCAGGAAGATCTCCCACGATGGAGACGACGGAGGGAGGAGCCATGGTGGAGGAGAGTCCGGCGAAGCCATGGCACCGACCGGTGGAGACGGGAGCAGCATAGCCCGAGGCGGAGGCTGACTACAGACTAGCCAGGGTGAGGATGAGGGTCCCGAGGGCCGAGGTGAAGCGGACGGCTTCGGCGACCGAGTTGATGGAGGAGATCCGGAGGGATGCGGTGGAGCCAGAGCGATGGAGGACTGAAGAAGGTCTTGAGGGAAAGAGGAGCTTAACGGAGCCGGTGGGAAGACGACTGACCGGGTGGAGCTGGTGGACCGATGGTCGATGATGGAGACGAGGAAGCTGGAAGCCGAAGGGTTGTAGAGCGGAGGAGGAGTCTGGACTTTGGAGGCAGGAAATAGAGACAAGGGATCCTCTGTCTTCATCGAGGATGTAGCTGGTGGTGGACAGTCCAATGGTGAGCCCACAACACTGCTGGTGAGCTAAGTGTGAGCGAGGGACTGACAGACATTAGAGATGAGACCGGAGAAGACAGAAGAGGAGGTGGGAGAGAGAGGTTGAGTGGGGTTACTGTATCCTCTGAACTTATAAGCATAACAGTCTCTATACTTGAAGCCAGTCGGTACTCACCCCCAGCAGTGGTGTCATGGGCAGGGTCCTCCAGGCTACCCTTGTGCTCCACTGACAAGTCCACCATTATTTCAACTGCTACCAGCTCGTGCACCTGGTCAGACTTCTCCAGCTCTGGCTCCGGGGCGATCCCTCCCTCGGTCGCGTTGGGCTCTGGCTGACAGTCCGCAGTCGGCCCAGGCGGCTGCTGCATCTCGCAGGGTGATGGCTGGTCGAGTTTCAGGCTAGTAATCTCCACCACTGGGGCCCTGGAATTGAGATCCACCTCCCCCAATCTGAGGTCTGAAGCGGCCATCCTCAAGGCAAAGTTAACATACAATCATTCACATACTTTTTCTGTTTTAATTGACTTGTCATTATGTTTTTGAATTGTTATTTTGCTTTTGGAAATTTGCTGATTTCTATGTTGTCATTTTGTTTTGAGATTTATAATTTGTTTTGCCATTTGTTGTGTGGTTTGGCACACTTCCTGGCCACCATATTTGATGTTTTCACAATATGAAAACTTTTCAGATTCTGGAGGTTCCATTTAAGACCACTGTATTAATAAATTATAAAACATTACTGTTAGTTTTAGTTGGGAAAACATAGCTAAGATACGTGAAATGACACCATGTAATACCACAACAACAAAAGATTTCATTCTTTATTATGTAAAATTATCCTCAGCCTGTTTCTTCTTCTAATGGTTTCTGAGTTTTATTATAACGTTGCAGACAGAGGATTTTAATTATCTTCATGTGTATACGCTGTGATACATATTGGATTCAAGCCATAGCAGCAAAATAGAGACAGAGATTCTCCAAAGAAGGTAATAAGGTTTAATAATAAATATTAAAATAAAACAACAATTACAATTAACAATTTGTACATTTTCTTCACTTGTCTAGCAGGCATAGCCGCGGGAACGTATTTTGAGCAGGGGGGTCTGRGAAAAAAAAGGGGGGGGGGCGAGTATTACCAGGAGCTAAGTTATAAGTGTGCAATACACAAGCTGTCAGGATCCTGGCTCTGTCTAGTCTTTGAAATCGCGTTTCGCCAGGATCCTGACTTTGTCTTGTTTCGTGTCAGCGCGCGAGGATCAGACTCCGTCCTGTCTGTCTCTGTTTAGTTTCACTTTAGGGTGAAGCCTATTGGCCCTGGGTGTGCGTCATGTGTGGTAGCACATGGCTATTGCATATTCATCGGCCATATGCTCCGGTCTTACGTCATTCCCCCGCCTCCTCGTTCCCTTGTTACTCATTTTGTTAATTTCGCGCACCTGTTTGTAATTGTTCTCCTTGTGTATTTAATCCCCTCGCGTTTGTTGTCTTGTGCTGGTCCGTCTGGTCATTTAGCTCATTGTTTCCTTCTCCTCAGTTCTATCTTAAAATTAATTAGAAGATTTGTTGTTTGTTCAGTGTTATTCTCTCTCACTTTTTAGTAATCCCGTTATTTGTTATCAGCTTTAGTTTGTCCTCCCTTCGAGCAGTGTCGGTGTTTTGTGTCCTTTCCTGTGTTTGTCTTTTGTAATCGTCGCAGTGTTTATTCCGTCTAGTCTGTGTTGTTGTTGTGTTGTTTTTGTCTAGCTTTTAGTTTACGTTATTCTGGTTCAGCTCGTTGAGTGTTTAATGTGTTATTAATTGTTTCCTAGCTTTTAGTTGGTATTACTTTAGTTTAGTGTTAAATTATCATTTATAATATTCTGTTGTTTTTCTATCGTTTGAATAATAATTGTTCTTTAGTTCTGGTCTTGTTTGTTGTTATTATTATTAGTTTAAATACTGCTGTTTATTTTTTTAGTATGAGTTTCTTTATGCTCCCTTGTGGCCAGTTGTGGCATTTGTTAATTTGTTTCTTTTCGATTCCTGTCTGCGTCTGGATTCGTTCCGTCCCAAACCCTGACACAAGCTTGGTCCTATAGTCGGTTTAACAAGGCCTTTTTATAGAAAAAAAATCAATTTAGTTAAGCTGGACATGTTAGGCTACAAGAGAGAGGCGCCGCACGTTTGTTCAGCTCTGAGCTGCAGGAGTCACGTGACGAGAATGATGTTAAATGATCCAAAAGCGCAAGAGAACGATTGTTAATAAACGTTTAATTTCTTTGTTTAAAATAACTGAGTTGGTCTGTATTGTTGCTGTGTTTTCATTCAAATATAACGCTGAACCACAAATTGAGCATTTGTTTTAAATGTTTTTTATTTATTTTAGACATACTCGTTAATATTTAATTTGGGTACAGACGTGTTAAACAAAACAAAAAAAAAAATTATCAAAGTCATGACAACTGTTTTTTTTTAAATTGGTATAATATAAAAGAAAATTTACACACTTAAAAGTTTATAAGATAAGTTGAAACGACTAGAAGTTTAGAAGTTAGAAGTGTTAATTTGCCTAAAACAAAAAAAACGTAATACTACTAAACCAAAATAGGATTAATGCATATGCCTATAGCCAAAGCACAACATCTCCAAAACACTGCTTTCACATAGCTAAAACAGCCAACGCGATTACCTTCCTTAATGTAATGCAGCCACCCCCATTTGTTGAACCAGTTTTTATTAAATGAACAAGAAAATGTCTCTTTTTCGAACTGCCTTCCAGGAAATCTGAAGTTGGTTGGTTGGTGTGGAGTGATTGCCTCGGCCAAATCGATAATGCTAGTATTTTGTGCTGATACTGCTGCCACGGAGGCGGCGGCAACATTCATGTGACCTTGAATTAGCGCGGCTTCTGAGCCTAGATCCGGTGCTGATGTGGTGGACGCTTTAGAGGAGCTGTTGTAGCTGCTGCTGGTTGGCTGCTCACTAGGCATAAGCTCCAGGTCTGCTTCCTTATCCAATTGATCTGTCAGATCAAGGCTCGGTCTCTTTTTAGTTTGTTTGGGCTTCGCAAAAAACTCGGAAATGCGTTTTTGCGCCATGTTGTTGACTAGTGTATTTTTTTATCCGC
>JAZGTJ010005498.1:0-12249 GCA_036877575.1 Botia almorhae | reverse complement strand
GCTTTGCCCAAATGCTCATTGGCTCTCTCCTCTCGGGCCGATGCTCATTGGTGCGATTTTTTACTACGCGAAGATGATAGGGCTCTCAAGCAAGACCCCATACGTCAGTCAGTTGACGTAACGTCTCCGTTCCCTCCTTCAGGGAACGGGGGTTACATATGTAACCAAGACGTTCTTGACTCTTGTTGGTATAACAACTTGGTGTTAACAACATATATGCTAACACATTGCATCATTAAATGCTGATAAACAGACACTGGCAAAATGCAGCAATCAAAAATATAAAAAATAACATTGTTGATACACAATTACAAGTTGATACACTTTTAACGGGATGGCATAAATCTTTACAACCTTTTTCTTTAATTCCAACTGTTTTCATTTTAGGAGATTTTGACCAAAACATCTTATTTGTGTATTATCCCACTCTAACAATGGGATACATTTCACTAACACTCTTGCTAACTAGCTCATTAAATAGGAAATATGAGCAGCAGACAAAAGGCAAAGTGTTATTTTTAAAACAACATATGTAGGGTTTCTGAGCACATATTGAGAGAAAGAGGCTGTCTGTATTCCCCAAGCAAATT
Organism: Botia almorhae; assembly: GCA_036877575.1. Lineage (NCBI taxonomy): Eukaryota > Metazoa > Chordata > Actinopteri > Cypriniformes > Botiidae > Botia > Botia almorhae. Next base: position 11,659 of record JAZGTJ010005498.1, on the reverse strand, counting down.
CACACTCTCTTGATAGATATACATTGTTTCAAAAGGTATGTTGTTAGCACTGGGTTCTGATTGTTAACTACCTAGCTGACACCTGTTTAGATTCGTCTGACATAATATCTGTCTGCTTCCTCTTCTGCATGATCTGAACATGTTGCTTCATATGCATACAGCGCTGGGGCTGTCTGTATTAAAATGTACCATGGTGCATGCTGGGCACGTGGCATACCCGATGACATAAAACCTGGTACATGTATTCGGTGTCATCTCATGTTACAACACAAAAACTACGCTATGTCTGTGCTGCTGCTCTGCAATGGGATGGATGTCAACCTGTTAAATGCAACATACTGCCGTTTGAAATTACATGACAGTATGTAACCATTAGTGAGATGTTCAGTGTGTAAAGAAAATCTCACAATACTGTTATATAGCCTTTAGTCAAACCCTCATGTTCTGTTTGTGCCAGGTGGCTATTTGAAGTTACTTTATTGTTTTTTATTATTATTTTACAATGATTCTTAGCCAGCGTATACTTGGCTACAGAAACTGTTACTGTATTGAATGATTTCACTTTTATGAAAAAGCGCATATCCACTCTTATGAAAAAGCGCATATCTAAAAAAAGGAACTTTAAAGAATTTGAAGGGAAAATGTTAATTTTTTAATTGCAATTATAATATATGTACAGTTTTGGTTGATGTCCAAAATTTGGCTGATTATGAAAAGTATGTGTTTGCAAACTGCTTCAGAGTTACCTGTTAATATCTAAAGCCTGACCACCACATCATTCATGTGATGATGTAATGTGCCACAGCTGAGTTAAACTCAGACTCGCAGAATTAATCTATGAGAGGTCATTCCATCAAATTCCTATTAAAAGAAATGTCAATCTTCTAACAGTATCATGCATTTGTGCTTTTTTACAATTTGTTATGTGTGACAAATAAATGTAAATCTATAATGGTGGCATTTTCAGTTTAATTTGATTTTGTGATTGACTGTAAAAAATAATGTAATTAATGAGACATCCTAACAAAAACTACTTGTGACTAAGAGCATGTGTGGAAGCAACAGCAGTCATTTCTTCATAATAAACCAATTAAACTGCATAGCAGCACAACAGTATGCTGTAATCTTAAGGTGAGGAAAGAGAGGGAAAAATAGAAGATTTAGGAAGGATTGAGCCAGTGAGAAAGATTTTAAAGCTGTATCTGTCTTATCTCATGGCCTCCACACTTGGGAGCTGAATGAAGCAGCTGTCACATTTGAAACATACAAAAGTGGTAATCCTGTACTAGAAAAGCAGTGTTTCTGAACTAAGAGAGGAATGAATTGGGCAGCTAACACAGGGTCCCTGAGGGAGAGCTGGAAAGGCAGGAGCCTGGGGGGAGGTTGGCAATGCCACAAGTGCTGTCTGTGGACTGGGCCAAGAAGTCATCATAGAAGCCTCTCGAAGCCTTACCTTCGCACAGGATTCCACATTAACTTGCCAATGGATGTATGTCTTGCATTATATGACATTATTTTTATTAGAAAGTAGTATACATTGGTATGTATACTATTACAATGCAATTATTTAACTGCTTTTTCTTGCATACTTGGGCAAACAGTGCAATATTTACAAGCAGCACCTCATATGTGATAACCCACCCTCCATCTCTCTGTAAGACTGGGCCTGTCACAAAAACATAAAGGCAAATCCGTAATTGTTGCTTATATTTTTGATATTGTGGCTGATGTTGACAAATATTGATAAACATATGCGTTGCCATTTGGAATTATAACGCAAGAAGAAAAGAAAATAACGTTTTAACTGAGGAAAAGTTGTCTGAGTTTTCTTTCATAGACAGTTTGTTGCAATGTATTTTGTTGCAGTCTCTGATGAAGTTAATTCAGTTTTATTTACTTTCCAAAGCTAGTTTTTACTTGTATGTGCTTGGCATGTGTTAATTTTCAGCCCTGTTTCTCTTTGCTTGTCTAGCGTGTTTTGTTGAGTGATGATGGAGTGGGGGGTCCGTCAGTGAAGGGCTTCTTGTGTAGAGGGTAAACCACCCAGAGTTAGCAGATGTACCCTTGCTTAGTGTCTTCCACAGAGGAGAGAGGAGAAGCGTTAGGACCAACTGTGTGATGAGAGAAAAGCATATCGAGGTCTGGCTGAGGGGTGTTTTTCTGTCTGTGAGTGGGTGCCCATGGGAAAACATGCCATTTGGAGGCCCCGTAGAGCCAACATGAGGGGCCTATTTTTTTGATAGGCCTGGCAACCTCTGGAGCATCTCAGGGTTGTAGAAAGCCCACAGAACATTAAGGGTTCTGAAATGAATCACAGGTGCCATCCACAGCACTGATGTTCAGCATTCATCTGCTAATGATTCAAGTAAGTGAATCATCGAAAAGGCAACATGCTAGTTTATGAAAGCACTGACACCACGGATGTGAATCATGAAATATACTGGAACATTGCAAAACAATTTTGTTTACAAGGGCTGTGTCAATATTTTTGCCAGCTGATTCATTTTTTCACTTGTTCAGATGACTAAAAGTGACCTTAAAAACTGTGGAGGAGTTAAAGATTGGAAGTCGGTGACATACAGACAGTGGAGTATATATGTATACATTAAATTCTTATGAAGTCATTTGATCGCTTTGTGTAAGGAACTTTATGTTCACTGAAAAACTTGCTTGACAGCTATAATTACTATTTACTTTAATTGTATAAAAAAGCTTTTACGTTCTGCTATAAATAACTTCTTTTGTGTTCCGCAAAAGAAAAACAGACGAGCATAGAACGACATAAGGGTGAGTACATTTTTATTTTTGGGAAACTATTCATTTAATTTCAAAGAAAGCTGTTGTTCTTTGAGTCATCAACAATGTTTCTAATATCCTCTTCAGGAATGTTTTCAATAGCCTTTGATCAATTAAATTTTCTACCCACAGAGTCTTGAGTGCAAATTCTGGAAAAAGAAAGAGAGAGAAGATGAGAGGATGAGAAAATGAGATGGTGTAGTTATGCTGTACAGCTTGTCCAGGGCCAATAACCATCAAAACCTGCCACAGAAACCACAAGACCATATCTGTGCTGGACAACCCTCCCACTGTCTATCTGCCTGTATGTATCAGTCCATCCCTCATTCCATCCCCTCATCCCAGCCTCATATTTCCTTCAGCAACATTATTACTGATGTCCCTCACTGCACTGTTGTCCAATATGAACATATATTAAAATGGCATGGGCCTCCAGCCGTGGTTCGGACTCATAATTCCTCACGCCGCTACATGTCTGCGTTGCCACTGTGGAACTGAGCCTTAATTACATTATACGTCATCTTTGGCACCAAACTGCCACCCTTGGCTGGCGCTGTTGGCTGGCACCCTCGTTCCGCTCTGAGGGCTGAGCTAGAGGGCTAAAGATATAAAGATAAAGAAAGTGAGCGAGTGGAAGACATATTACTGCACACCTGTATGAATATAAGCACGATTGACTTCTGGTTTTATTCTCAGTAGTTAAGAGTAGCATCACGGCACTGTGGTGGGAAGATTTAACAGGAGGAGTTTTAGCCTCATAAATGAACCGGTCCAAACTGAACAAATGAGAAAGAGAGAGACATAAACCTCCCTTTTGCTAATGAAAAATTAAAGAAGAACGGCATATAAGAAACACTAAGGATATAGCATGTGTGATTAGACAGAAGGATAGATAGACGACCATATTTATTGATTTATGTGTGTGTGTGTGTGTGTGTGTGTGTGCTGTTACAGAACAGAAAAAACCAATATAATGTCAAATCAGATAAGTGTATTATCTACATTATATAAATGTGTTAAACATATAAAATCTTATATGTTATAAATACAATAATATAAACATATGGATTCCATACATTAAATATCCTATGAACCTACAAACACTTTTAAATTTGTTCATTTGTATCAGTTTGTAGCATTTCAGGTGTATGAAAAAAGGGTTTATGTTTATAATGTGATCAGAGTATTTATATTGCATGTTTCCATTGACATACAAAACATTTCAAACATACAGAAATGTTTATATGCAGCAACCAGGCTTTATACATATGCATACCTACAAATACTAATGAGATCACACTGGAATACAAGAACTATAGTCAGACTTGAAACATAAAGAGAGAGAACTGTTCAGAACTTCGTCAATTATTTCTTCTCCCCCTCTGAAGCCTATGGTATCATATTATACGATTCTACCAAACACAGTTATTGTGCAGGGAGTCTTTGGTGGGGCCAAAATCGCAGCAAAGCTGGTAATAATCTGTCAGTTGAAAGAGATGCCCCCACAGACAAGGGCCCCTAATCCAGACAGATCAATGGCACACTCAAGCAGGGCTCTGTGCTCTCTCTATGCCCATGTCTGTTCGCTGTCAGCCGGGCCTACGCGGGTGCCGTCGCCCACAGGCTTAAATGCCTGGATATTCCCAGAGGGCGTCAGGAGGTTAATGATTTCAGTGATCAAGACCAGTAGGGGTCAACATTTGACTTGGAGATGTAAGGAGGGGGGCAGGCGGTGCTGGAGAGTGCTGTGCATCCGGACGAAATGAGAGCAAAAATCTAATTACGCTTTCATGGAAACAGACGAGCCAATTATTTGCTGGGGCCTTGATCACAATGCTGTCTGTGCTGCCAGTATGAACCTGTCAAAACACATGGAGCATGCTCTGCCTCTGTATGTGTGTGTGTGAGAAAAAGAGAGAAACTTCTCTGTTGGTCAGACGCCACTTCACCTTAGATCAGACAAAATGAGTGAATCATAGTTGGATTTGGATGACCTTTAGAAGCACTGTTATCATAGCCGCGGGAACGTATTTTGAGCAGGGGGGCTGAGAAAAAAAAGGGAGGGGGGGTCGAGTAGTGCCAGGAGCTAAATTATAAGTGTGCAATACACAGGCTTGGTCCTATAGTCGGTTTTACAAGGCCTTTTTATAGAAATATAAACAATTTAGTTAAGCTGGACATGTTACGCTACATATAAGAGGGAGGCGCCGCACGTCTGTTCAGCTCTGAGCTGCAGGAGTCACGTGACGAGAGTGATGCGTTCATGTTACCTTGAATTAGCCCGGCTTCTGAGCCCAGATCCGGTGCTAATGTGGTGGACGCTTTGGAGGAGCTGTTGTAGCTGCTGCTGGTTGGCTGCCCACTAGGCATAAGCTCCAGGTCTGCTTCCTTATCCAATTGATCCGTCAGATCAAGGCTCGGTCTCTTTTTAGTTTGTTTGGGCTTCGCAAAAAACTCGGAAATGCGTTTTTGCGCCATGTTGTTGACTAGTGTATTTTTTTATCCGCAATGGCGGATGAGGACGTGGTGACGTCACGCGACAATAGTTGCTTATTTTCATTGTTTTTTCCCCAATGAATTTTAATGAATTTTCAAATTAATAAAATTAGTTTTATTTCATTTTTGTTACAAAATTTTAATTTATTTATTTAAAACACCGCACCCCCAGCACCCCCTTTTTTTCTTTAGCTCCAAACTAGGGGGTGCTGCAGCACCCTCAGCACCCCTACTTTCCGCGGTAATGACTGTTATATATTAAACACAGACAATGATATACATCATAGGTCACGCTTTCCCAAAGTTAACCATTTGTGCAATAAATGTCAAATATAAAGACCTGGGTTGACAGTTCAAATCCGGCTAGTTTGAATCCTGGTGAGTGATAATCATGACTGTGAGATGATCCTTTAGCAGGTTACCATAATGCACATATCATTGAATTTCAATAAATGCAGAAAGCTTTGTATCTAAGGAAAACATTGAGAACATCCAACATGTGCTTGTGAAAATTATGTGGCGTTCTCACAGCAGGTCTAATGGCACAGGGCCAGATGGCCCAGACCTGTTCATTTCTGGAACTGAACAACAGAAACCAGTACAGGAGCGACACCATAACACAATAAGCACTGTGATTGCCTCATCACACATTGCCAGCAGGGCTCGGTTTACTGTGTTTGGGATACTTCTCTTGGCTACAGACTCCCATTGTAAGTCTAAACATGAGCTAGGAGATGTTGATTCCCCTTTATATTAGTGCATGTGTGAGTGTGAATGAGAGAGACAGAGGATGAGGTCGTTGTTGCTATTTCATTATCATTAGAGCAGCTGCTTTGAGCTTCACAGAATGAGAGTCCGAATGTGCCTGATTAGAATTTCTTGTACACATGTTTATTTACACTTGAATAGACACAGATATGTATGTGATATCAACACATGTCCAAAAGCAAATGTTTGATGTGAAAATGTGAAAATGTCTGATTCTTTAAAAGAGCACTGCTACAGGTGACCGGAGAAATTCGGTAAAAAGTTTCATATAAAACATTTTTAGATGAAACATTTTCATATAAAACAGTTTTTAAACTGTTTCATTTTCATTATCCAATCCTTTTATGTCATTGACTTAATCATATGATAATCATATTTATTTAAAAGGATTTCGATTTTGAAAGATATTCTATATTCTGATATTGCCTAGACCAGTGTCTATCTAAACGTATAAAAACTTGTGCTCAAACAAATAGTTGGTAAAAGGGATACCTACAAATACTAATGAGATGATGTTTGAGAGTCAGGGTAGGCTTAATGTAAAAGCCATCTTGGGACTCTGACAGCTTCTGGCACTGAATGCTATTTCTCCATTCTCTCTGTGTTAGAAAGCAAATTCAGAGCCTGTGTGCCTTAGGAGACCATAGTGAGTGATCTGGAAGAGCTTCAGAGCACTAATGGGACCTTGATGGCAGTTTGTGTCTCTAAGAATGTGTTTATATTTTGCCTCAGCCAATGGGACCTTCCTGTTGTAGAACTGAATGGGTGCCACTTGCTCAAATATCATAAGGTTATATGCTGTTGGAATGTGTTCAGCATGGTTTTCTCTCAGGCAAATCATTACATTGTTTTACAGAATGTTTTTCCATGGAATTGATAACATCGGGAAAACCTGCTTTGGGAACACTGAAAGATGCAGATGTCTACCTCCAGGATTTTACTTTTTTCTGTCACGGAATAACCTCAGTGTTTCAAAAGATTCTGACAGCTCACTGTCTAGGTCTGACAGTATCAAGAAGAATTTCAATCTTCTTGCAAAGCACTGGTGCAATGACAGTGTATACCAAGGGGACACTTGACTTTGACTGGTTGTGATGATCCAGTGAGCCTCTGCTGATATATATCATACAAACATTTTTCTCTATTGACATCTATTTAAATGCAAATATATGTTTTATATTTTGATATTTGAATATATCCAGGCTACTAAAGAAGTTTACTGAGAATTTCTTTCTGTGAACCTTCCATGTTGGATCTCTTTGCTTGCTAGAAGAAACCATCTGCCTACCCTCCTCTTCCTCCCTCCATCTGTTTTTTACTTTTATCTTCCCTCCCCTTCCTCACGAATCTACAATTTCTTTTCAACAATAGACTCAGTCCACGTCACCTCTTCCCTCCCTAACCTCAGCTCTGTAATGATGTGAGTGGGAGGTTTGTGTTGAGTACTGTATTTACCCACGACAGGCTGCCATTGCTAGCGGGCTAGCGGCCTGCGCAGGGGTACTTCATCTGTTCTATGTAATTAGTCGTGATGTATGTTGTGTTGTGTTTGGGTCACAGCGAACCCCTAAAAACACAGCAAACTAGGAGACTGAGCTAAAACGACCGCAGAGCGAGAGCAGCTGAGAGCTTTTGCGTAGTTAGGAAACTTTACTGTACTACCGTCTGAGTGGAGGTGATTGTGTCCGATGGGATTTAGGGTTATGGTCAATTCCTCTTGTGGATAATAGAGTTTTGTTGCGTGTATATTCATCTGTGGACATAATTCAGGCTTTGAGACAACAAACAAACCTCTCTGTTGATACCTAAGAGCTACCTAATGGATTCTGTGGAAAATGTATTAAAATTATTGGCTTCTGCTATAGTATAATAGATTGTATGTATGCCCAAATATGCCCATATTACACACACACACACACACATATATATATATATATTTGCAACAGAGCTGCAAAGCATTTTGGAATGTATACAAACATCTAAAAAATGTGTTGAGATGTACATTTTGATTTGTAGCTTCAGGCAAAGGATTTTATATGCATGTGCACATGCGGGTCATTTTTGAATAATCACTTCATTACAAGTCCATGCCTCCAAGGCCTACCACATTTCCTCCAAGTAAACATATTTTCTTAAGGCACTATTTTTACATAAAATGAAATATCAAACTTCATCCAACTTTCACAATAACAACAATGTCTTGCATGCAAAACAGTGTTAAATGACCACATTTGCTTGTAAAAAGTTAATTAATAAATGCAATATATAATGTAACATTAATAATGAAGAATGTTTAATGAAAATATCAACTACTCCAAATAATGAAATAAATACAAGTAAAGCATAAATACATATTAGTTTTTATGTCTTAACTGTTGTCCAAATTTAGGTCCTGTAGCTTTATTTGAGCACAGTTCTCTGTGGAGGAAACCTACAAGCTGTTCTCTTGTAACATGCATCATGTCTTATAGCTCAACGTAAATACTGAATAATGCATTTTTCATTTTCTACATTTTGCTGATAGCCATTGTGGAAATTGCCTGTGTAAAATATCTTTACGTTCACCATCACATTCAGCTTGTGGAGTTCCATATCTACATCCAGGTTGAGGTAAGACAGGCCCAATAATATAGTTGATATCACTCTCATCTCTGTCTGACAGCTATGAAACTATATTGGAGATGTTAGACCTTGAAGTGTTACTATCACTGGTAACTATGGCTATGATTTTCAATATAGTTTTATGTGTTCATACTGTTGTGTCTTTGTGTTTTATTGTGTTAGAGACAAATAAATGAAGTCACAATGTAACCAATCATGGATGAGCAACGCAGTGACCAATCACAGGTGTTTAAATCAGTTTACTTTTCCATTAGTGATGATAATTGGTCTTAGTTTAAGGCATCTGATCCTCAAATGCATGTTTAATGCTTCTGTTTAGGGTAGTGTATAAAAAGTTAGCAATGAAACACATCACCTAATGTTTAAAAATAAACTTCAAAATCAAAGTAAAATGCATTGTAATAATGTAGAATTATTTCTCATTTGTTACAAGTAAATGGAACGTTCAATATACAGTGTGTGTTTCTGCCTGTGTAGAAGCATTCATAACTTGGGTTTCCACAATCTGTCTTTAGACTTTAAACTGCTTTTTTGACATTAAAAGCCCCACTTGAAATGAGCAACAGTGTTTTTTTCTACTAAGACTGTAGGGTTGTAGGGTTGCTGTCATATTCAATATAGTTTTTAACCGCCCCACCCTTCAATAACAGCCTCTTTGAAAAGCCTGCATTGTATTTTGACAGATTTATCAAACAATGCACACTGAAATAAACCATAAATGTTTAAAGTCAGACTGAAATGATTAGGCATCTTGCTTAAAATACTTTAGCCGCTCTTTCCTGACATTGGGATTCTTCATAAGGATTTGCAAAATGTCATGCAGAGACAGTAAGGATAAGAGTAATGCAAGGTTTGACCAGCTTCCCCATATTTGACTTTTGATTGCTTCATCTGATTTATCTGACCAGCTTTCTCATCTGTACCTAAATTGCTTATCACTTGGGTTTCACTGATGTGTGTACTGTGTCATTGATGTACATGTAGAGTTGTGTGGATGCATTGATCTGTGTGACATACTAAAGGTGAGTGAGTTCATAATTAATGTGTGATAATACAATTTCATTTTAAATTTCAATTTACATTGGCCAAATTTGGTGCTTGAAACTAACCAGGTCTACAGAAAGTACAGTGCTTTGCCCATACAGAAAGTACATATGCTTGGAATTTGGCCGGACAAGGCTCTTTTAGGGGGCAGATTTATTTAAATTAAGATTAATTAAGATTAAATGCACCTATGACACCTTAAAATGCCTCCGTAGGCAGCCTACTAGGTTTCAGAACAGAAAAATTGACTCAACAATTAGTCAACCACTTTTCTGCATGATCAGTCAACTAGTAAAATGAGCAGTCGCACAAGCCACTCAAAGCCCTTTTACACAAGTTACAGAGGTTAGACAGAAGCTGCGTCTAAAGCTACACATATGCATTGCATTTATCTTGCATTTCTCTTTTTGTTTTTCCTTGACCTTCGCTCAGGACATCTTATTCTGATTGGGACCAATCAGAGGGGGAGAGAGAGAAGCTCTTGGCATGGAATGAACTGACAGGTTATTACAAGCTTTGTGGAGGATTAGTCCACAAAAAAACCTCAGCCCTGCAGTCAGTCTGTCCAAAACCGCACAAATAAAAAAAAAAATCTCTGCATAATGGATTAGACAAGTACCCCTCACCCCAACCACACATACACGAAAAGTAAACAACCCTTCGAAAAAGTGATAATTTGTTTTACCTCTGTCCTGATTTTTATTGTTTCTGGAATTTCTTTTCTGGCATGGAAAAAAATTTGTGTGAATAGCAGGAGGAAGCATTAGTTACAGAAACATTTTATCTCTGTCTGTCACTTATTGTTTTCTTTCTCCATCTTTATTAAATAAGAGTTAGAGTCACTTTGGTTGCATTGCTTAATTGCATTACAGATACATTGCTTAATTGTATTATGTATTTATGGCAGTAGGTGTGTAATAAAGCATGCTAATTCAAATATATGTACTGTAGGCTTGTAATTTCTTGTTATCACTTAACGTGGGTAAATTTAACCAATCAAGTCAGCACTGTTATATTGGTGGATGCATAGTCACCTCTGCTCTCTGAACCACACAAACAAACCAAAACACTACTTGTCAATGAAAATTGTTAACAAAGTCTTTAATTTGCAATTCTAGTAGCTCACAAATGAAGATCCAGTTCTATACAGACTCAACTTCATGCCGCTTGTCAGGAATTCGCCACAGAGGAGCTGACAGTTAAGGTATTGGGCACTTGTTGGTGCTTGTCAGTAAATCAGCACAGAGGGGCCAGTTTTTAGTTCCTGAACATTCAGAACCAACATGCTGATTTCCCACGAGATCATCTTGCAAAATGAATAAACATAAATATGTCATAAGATAAATTATCTTAGAGTTCAATTATGCTAGTATATGATGAAATGTTTTCATTTTAATTTTACAAAGGTTTGAATGTGTGATTTCAAGATGAAAATATTTTACCCCAAGGGCACTCAGAAACAGGCAGAAACAAGAGCGTAAAATTTGAGAAGAGGATACTGCTTGATTTAGAGAATGTCTCTTGACTTCTGTGAAAAAGTCTTTAGAAGTTAGCTCTCTGTTTGCAGTGAAACTTACTCAGAACTCCACACAGAGTTCCTGTAACTCAGCTTGTGCTAGCAACATCAAGGTCATGGTGTCACGGAGGCCAGACAAGAAGTGGTCGATCGAGAAGTGGTCCCCGTGTAGCGTGACAGAGAACTCAAACGCGGATGCACACGAGTGAGCAGGTTAGCCACGCAGTTAATCTGAGAACGCTCCGTCTAAGGAGTAGATTTCCACCCGGAAACCCGCGTTCTCATACACACACTGGAAGAGTATATAAACGTCTGCTAAGCGGTACTCACGTGAGTTGATGCGAAGAGGAGAATAGCGACCAACAGAGAGTAGCACCATGAACTCAATGTCCGGTGCTAAACTGAACCTTACTTCCT
>JAZGTJ010005497.1:0-27387 GCA_036877575.1 Botia almorhae | reverse complement strand
CCCTCTGTTACTGTGCTCAGGGGGCGTCCAGTCTACTTCCCATCTGGTCTTCCCTTTCTGATTGGAAAAACACACAATCCCTTTGTGTTTTGCAGTTGTGTCAAAGGAAGCCCTTCTCGGTAACTGTGGTGGACGTTCATCTATCAACTTTTCAGCCCTTTCCTTTGACTTCACATAAGCAGGTTGAAAAACCAGTTCGGACTTATTTAATTCCTATACTTACTTTTCTGGGTGTGACTTCAAGGGCTCCACAATCACCTCACTGAGCACAAACTGGCTTTAATGCTTCTGAAACGAACCAGACGATCACTCCACGACTGTATCTTGGCGGCTTCTAGTTTTTCATGACCCCGATAGACAAATATTTGAACGGCTGCTGTTCTTACATTCAGTGAAGTGAGTGAGAAGTATCAGCATGTGAGGCAGTGGGAGCCGGGGCCACTTAGTATGATGTAACTTGGGGAGCGCTACATTCTCTGGCCCGTGCAGCAGGCCAAAGCAGCTGGACTGGGTGTTTAGACTGCAGCCTCTCCCCCTCCTCCAAGAACAATTTCCCACTCCGGTTCCACCCCTCATTTCCCACAGCTCCCAGTAAACAGAACACACCCATGGCAGGACTTCAGACACGGCAAACAGACAGTCGAACTTCCAGTCCTGGCTCAGGGACGCGTATATATACACACACGCACGTGTGTTTGTGGGGGTGAGAGAACTGAAAGCCATAGGTGCAGTGTGAGGTCTGGGCGGACATGTATTGCGGCAGTAAACCTGTCTATCTTTGCCGAGTGCTTGAACTCTTTGACATTTTTTCTAGAGACAATGTCGAAAGGAGTAAGTTCTAGGCCGTCGGGCAGTTTATCATCCTCCAAAGCTCCAGCACTTTTACACTAATGTAAGCACAAGATATCTTCTCCATTAGCAGAGACAGTAGGGAATTTATAACGTTTACGGAACACCATGGAGGAATTTTTATGGAGCCACCTTCAGAGAGAGACTCTGGTTGACGGTGAGAGATGAGGGTGGTGAACATGTAGGATTTTTTGGCTAGCATTCCTGATTTGCATCTTTCCTCTTTTGCTGAGAAACCTTCAACCACATAAAAGACTTAAACATCTCTTGTTCCATCCAATTTATCCCCTAATTCCAAGCCATTGTGTAGAACATCAAATGAAGCATGGCATAACCCATGCTGTAATGAACTCTTTGTCCCCTACAGGTGAATGACCTGGTGATGAACTAGACCATCCCTACATGTTTACTCCCTCCAAGAGAAATATCACACATGGAGTAAGTCATGTCAGTCAAGGAGACCACCCAGCCGAAGCAGCTGTCATCTAAATGAATGATGACACACACAGGTAATAGGACATGTGTGGACTAAGTTAAGTATCTCGTCCTGGGGCCCATGTCATGATGAATATCAGAGGATCTATGGAAGACTGCAGAACATGACAAGCAATGTTTGGGGCTCTGGATTTAAACAACTTAAACAATTTGTTTTTTCTGCCCATCCCCTGAGCTGAGTGTTGAACTCCTGGCTTGCTGAAAGAAACATTATTGGGTAGAGAGATGCTGGACATGTTTCAGGTCATCTGTAAATCAAATAAACACAGTTTGTTTGATTCTTAGGTGGCACTCCAGAGAAACATACAGTACATACTGCACAAACAAACACTACGTCAAGTGGGGAGTGACCAAAAGTCATTTATTTCAATTAAGAGTTTTTGCGACAGCTGTGAAAGCAATGTGGACATGTCTAGCCACATACACACACTAACACTTTCTCCAGCAATGCAAGACATTTGCTATCTGTTTTTTTAAAGGTATAACCAGTTGCCTAGGCCACCCTAAACACTAGGACAGTATGAACACCAAATAAAGACCAACAGAACAGCGATCTGGTGATAAAATTGCTACAACTATAAAAGATGTGGCTTAGATGTGGATGGGCATGACTCTTGTTGAAGAGAGATCAGACACTTTAGCCATGTTACAAATCGCTAGTAACTTCTGCCAAGTTTCATCTAAACATTTGAATTTGCATATAATGAAAGCTGTATTGTATATGGCACTGGTATCATTATTGTAAGATGGGATCTGTTCCCCTTAAAAGGTGGAAGGAAATATTTCCTGACTTGAGCTTCCAAATGCTTTGAATTTTGCACGTCTTCTGTTACACATTGGAAAACATATTGGAGGTGTTGGCAAGCAAGGGTTAATCATTTTCAAAGTTTGTCTGCAAAATGAATTCCTCTTCTGAACACAAGGGACCATTTAACAATCAGTCAAAGACCCATGGGAGCACCTGTGTACAATTCAGTTTTGAACTAACATTGATTCATTCATATCCAGTTTCTCCATGTGTGACATGGATGATCAAATACAGCTGGGGAAATGTACCAGGAGTCTGTTTTGCTTCAATTCCTTTATATATATGTAAGACTTGTGACCAGATGTTTATGCCAGGGTCTTACCGAGGATCTGTGTATAATGAGTTTTGGGCGTATAGTCACTTTAGTATGCGTTACACTGTTAACACTGTTGAAATGCAAAAGGGTACTGACTTGTCTGAGTGACAAACAGGAATATGAAGTAAGGAGGCTGTGGACAGGAGGTGGCCAGTTTGCAACATCACAGCCTGGCAGTTGTGTATCTTATGAATATAAACCTTGGACGTGTACGATCACACCGGTGTGATTAGAACATTCAGTGGTCATATGATCACCTGCTAAATTCAAATCTGTGTTCAAACCAGGAATGGCGGTAAATGGAAGAGGGAATCTCTCAGCCCTTACATCTTATTATGTTTTCAGTTACGTAATCTTTTTGTTTCTTACCTTTCAAATTATATTGCAAGATCACAGATAAATAGAAACACAAATACCAGGAATAAACATATATGAGTTTATTAACTCACATTAATTTGTATAGCGCTTTTCATATAGATTATCTTATACATAGCGCTTCTATATATAGCCTATAATTTTTATGAACTGGAGGCAAAAGCATATTTAAAACAAAGTTATTTCTTCTTTGTTAAACTTCTCTGTTATTTCTATATTTCTTACATCATTCATTCATTGCACAATCACAGAAGTAATACAAAAATATATATAGTTTATACATAACAGAGGTAAAACAAACCTTTTAAACATAACGTGCGGTTATGTTTTATTCCTGTTAATTGATTGTGTAGGTAATTTGTGTAGGTAATTAAAAAGTTTACTCTATTTCTCTCTCAGTTTGGCAGACACTATATATTATTTATATTATATATATATTTGTTTAAAAGAAGTGAATGAGCTTGTTTTAAATCCAGCAGGGTCTGTCTCCCAGACAAATTGTGGTGCCTGTGATAACATTAAAAAAACTCACGCCAGGGAGTCTGTCTGGGAGTCTGAAAATTTCGAACTCACGTGTGAAAGGGTTAATCAGACTGTGCTGACATTTAATAACTTTCCTAAGCTTATGATTTAAAAAAGTATTTTTAAATCATAAGCTATGCATTCAATGTACTGCCCTACAAAGGCAAATTGTCATTTCTAAGTTGAATGTACACTTGTGGCATTCTACACAGTTTAAAACTCCCCAGAGACTTACGACAAAAACTCATTAACGTACGTTAAGATGATGAAGTGTACTGGGGCACAGAGTAGACAGACTCTAATGTGCAAATGGAAGTAGGGTTAATTCAACTGGAGCCAGTGTCATCAACCCTGTAAGTTCTTTGTTTTGGAAGAGAGGTGAGTAATGAAACTTTAAAATTTCAAAAACAAATGCTGAAGCCAGAGTTCATTTTTCCCGGCTGAACACAAAATGTTGGGAAGTGTTGGGAAAGTTACTTTAAAACTACAACCTACTAATTTACACTACAGACAAAGCTGTATATCATTGAATACTAACAAAAGTAAGCTTGTACAATAAGTTCAAACAATTTAAAATTATCTGTAAAATAGAAATAGCCATAGGCAAAAAAACTGCTCTCATCTCATTTCTCTCTATCCTTTATTCATTTAAAAAAATGGTTACCCAGACACGCAGTCCCCTACGGCATACAGCAAGGTCAGAAGTCAAGTTCTTTTGCTGGCCAAACCAAACGATGACCCCATCAACAAACAAGCTTCACCAGGGAACAAGGACCTATTTATTGATGGGGAAGTTTGTGGTATTTGTCTGAGTTCAGAGTGACCGGTGCAAGAGAAGAAGCAAATATGCATTCTGGGACAGCATGCAAAAGCCGGCGCAAAACAACATGCCTGTTTCATTACACAATGAAGGGAGAAGCCACAATAAAGATACAATGGATTGTAAAGCAATGAAAAATACTTAAATTAACTGGCACACAAAGAGCGGCCTAAACATGCAACGTGTCTCTGGTAAGCAGGAGGTTTAAAGTACACTGAAAGCAAGATGATTGTCGGAGAAAGAGCCAAAGCTCGGAAGTGCCAGGTATCATGGAAATGGTCACAGTGGTTGAAGCTTGCCAATCTTGGAGCATTTACACTTTGAAAAACAAAATTCTGCTTGTGCGAGCATCTTGGGTTTGTTTAGTTCCTTAACATCAGCAAGGGAGGTAGTAAAGAAAAAGGGAAACATTTTAACTGCACTTGAACCTGTCAGATTTACCTCTTTATGAGAGAATACTGGCAGTTCTGTGATTAGCTCAAGTGGAAACATGAACACTGACATAATCTGACAAACTCAAGTGAAAACCTCATGAAGACTGACATAATCTTATTGTTTATTTAATCCACTCAGATTGTAAGACTGGCACAAAACGGTCAAACGCCATAAACACTCAACGAGACACTCAATACATTTCACCAGATCTGAGCACGTGGAATTTCAACTGGAAAAGTTTACATGTTGACAACAAAAACTCTAAAAGCATGAGAGAAACACTTGATATTCAATTTGACTAACTCAAATACTGAACTCAAACCTAACAAAAATTTATTTCAGCTGCTTTTCATGACTGTTCTAAAACAAAATTTACAGGGCAGGAAATTAACCATTGTCAAAAGTTAATGTGAGTAAAAATTGGATTTGGCAATTAAATAAAATGGAGTAACTTATTAAATTGCTTTTAAACTTTGTTAGGAACTGCAAAATGGTTACATTTTAAAATGGTAAGAACAGGTGTCAGCCCTCCACTAAAATAAAAGATGTGCACAATTTAAAACATCTATGGTAACTTGCATTTTTGGTTTATCTAGGATGCCTAAAGAGACAAATAGTTCTCAAACCAACTAAACAAACAAATGAAAAATGCTTTCGTGAAAAGTGCTCAGTTTCATGTCCAGTATTAAATATTTATGACCGATAAATTCAAATGAAATTCATTCACCATGCAGTGTGACAAAGTTAATTATGGACCCTGGGGGTCCATCTTTTAGCATGCCGCAGCTAGGAATTGTTTCTCCAGTCTTTTCTCTCACACAGAGGAAGTATTCCCTCAGTGTCTTCTGCCGTGTGTGAGATTGTCATCAGAGCTTCAGTGGAGACAGGACCACAGCTATTTCCTCTCAGCACTCCCACACTCTCCATTTAAAATCACACAGACGCACAGTCCTACTGACACTTATCTTCTAACTTCCAAGGTTACTTACTTTACACTCACTTTGTCTCATAAGATTTAAAGAAGCGAGATTCATAGGGTCATTTTATATGCAGAATAACATTTCTGTAGTGACTTCTGCCTTAGTGGGTCTAATAATTATTTTGCCTAAAATCAATGAAAAAAATCAAAAATCAACCTGACCAAACTTTTTTGCAGTCTAATAAAATATAAAAAATGCAACTTGTCAACTTGGGTTTTACACAGGCAAACCAGTGCACAGGCAAGTTTTTCCACAAACACACATAAGCATATTAAGTCCCCAGCTTTCTAGCTATTTTAGGCTTTTTTATTGCCATCTTTGATTTTATCTATTGATGGTTATCATACAAATTAGAGTCCTTAAATGTACTTAGATTATGTCATGTCATTAAGTCATGGTAACAGAAACAACAGAAAAAATAACAGAAAATAAAACGGCTCATAAAATATTTAGTTTGACCCCTTTGAGGTTAATGATCAACGTCTAAAGGTTACGCATCTTCTTCGCTGCCCATATGCTCAAACAGGAATCGAGAAAACTATATGAGTTTTAGTGGGTCCTAATTTGAGTCTCACATAGTCAGCTTGGCATTGAGACTGTACACTCTAGCTGCTGTTGTTTCACCTAAACTCAACATCTCAATACCTTACTAAACCCAATACCTCACTATGCTCTATGAAAGAAGTTCATGGTTGCTCCGGTTGCCTTGCAGATGGTTTTCCAATTCTTATCTTTACTTTTTTTTGTCCTCCACTACTCTTTCCCATCTCTAAAACCACAGGTTCACTCTAGGTCTGCTTAGTTCATTTCATTACTCTCTCGTTGTTCTCCAGAAACCATCCGTCGACATAGCAACGGCCTACACACGCAAAACTGGAAGTGACGGCGGCACGGGTCACCTCCCATTGGCTGAGGCAGAAGAGGTGCAGCGTGGGACGCAGGGAAAGAGCTAATGTCATGTGCAGCTGGTTGGGCTGGATAACCCGTTTCCTTTTCTGAATGTGTCAACAGAACACAAACTAAAAACAGGAAAGCACTTCCCAGCACTCTCCCTGGACTTTATATCCGGGCACCATGAGATTCCTCAGACATAAAGTGCAGAAAAACGCAAAACATAAACAAACAATGGTTTCGAGGAGATAGCAGAGGAGATTGAGTAAGGTTATTGTAACCTTCACACCTTCAACTGAATGCAGGGTAATTGCATGCAAGTGCTGATATGTGAAGTGTTGAAGTCGGACTGTCAAGATATATTTGTGTTTCCAGGGTCCTCACGAGACATCGTTCGAAGACTGCTGACCTTTGCCAAGTTCTGACCTTTACAGTTTCTGACACGTTCCATGACTGTCATTAAGACTGCCAATGTAGGTTGGAATGCCTTGGAGAGCTGACATCTGTTGCTTCATAGACATTTTGGGATTTGATCACACCATTATTATGTCAGTTAAAGGTTATTGGTTTGAATGTTAATTGTCCATACTAACTAAATGGAAGGACCTCAGGGCTGAGAACGACCTTGTGCAGACTATGATTTGAGCATTATTTCATTCAAGGGACTTATTTAAAAACGTCTCCAGTGAAATGAACTGGAACAGTATAAACAGATGAGTCATTCATAAAAACTGTCTTTGACTCTGGATCAAGCTGGAGGGCTTCTCACGATGCTGAAGTATCTCAATGCTTTCAACCCCAAGCAAAACGTCTGTCAAAACACACTGGGTCATATGACAGAATGCGAATGTGTACATTATGAAATAACATTTTGAACAAGCAAAAGCTATTGTACATTCTCTTCTGTGTTTACCCTCATTACATTGTTCTGCTATGAGTCTGTGTCCCAAGTTGCTGGAAATCACAAATCGGACATGAAAGATTTGGCAGTTATGGACATCTGAAATGAGGCTTATTCCATTGCATGGCTAAACAACTCAACTATGTATTAGTGCAGAGCCAAAAGCTTTGATAGAATCGTGACGTAACCTTGAACTAGCACCTGCAAGGAAAATAAGACGTTCAATAAAGGCATTTCTGGACCGCTTCCAAAAATATGAGCCACCAGAATATAAGACATACTGTGATTTTATTGAACATTGAAAATACATTGATGTTATTTAATGCATCATTGATAAGAGTCTTCTCTGCTTGTTATTAAGAAAGCGATCCAAGAATATGGGAGACAATTAATCACTCAAAGAGTGAAATCATTTGTTTACACTACAAACAGTGCAAAATCCAGGTGATGCCTAAAGGCACATGTCATTTGGCAGAGGACATTCATGTGTAAATTAAATGTGTCATTATTTTTGCATTTGCAGTTTTCTCTCTTGTGGACATTCATCAATTTAATCACAAAATTATCACCACTGAGTCAAAAGGGAATCATTTTTCTTTACTGAGCTGCTGGCTGATGACTGGTGGATTGTTCAGAAGTATTTATCATAGCCTGAGGAGTTTTCGCAGTCAGTGAGAAAAGTCTCTCAGTGTACCTTGTTCTGAGTGACAACTCGTGAGGCCAGAAGTTGGTTTATGACATCATCGCTGTATCCCAGAGTGTCTCTGAGAATCTGGACGGTGTGCTGCCCGATCACAGGGGGGGGCATTGCTTTGCTGAATTCAAAACTACTGAACCGCACAGCAGGACCTGTGTAGAAACAACAATAACAAATGTAAAAAATAACAATATAAATGAAACAAATTAAAACAAATTAGTTTTTATCTGATGGAGCCCTAGTTGAAGCCCCAGTACAAATAACTGTTGTTAATAAACAACAAGTTTAAACAGGGATTTTAAGGGTGTGGGAACCAAGATCATGATGTCCTGGGAAAAATAAAACATGACCCTGGAAACACACAAACCCCAAAAATGTGCAACATAATTACCTATGTTAGAACCTTTGTTGCAGTACTGCATTAATTGACACAGTATATGCAGAAAATGCCAATTATTTTATCTTTTTGCAGTCCAAAGTAGCCCAACTTCACCCTTGTTACACAGTATGCATGAAAATACAAAAGATTTGCAATATTTTAAATAGTCATCCAAGGGCATGATTTTAAAAATACCTGAAAGCTCTTTCCTGTTACATTAACTCATATAGTATGTCACACCTGCAGTACAGCACATAAACAGACTTAAAATTCTTGTGAAATACGAAAATGCCCTAAATATCCAAATGTGGCATTTACAGAAAGATGATGGCAAAATGGATGACAACTGTAGTTAATCTGGGTGAGTCACTTCCTTGTGGCTTAGATATTGCTATGATTAGGCAGTATTAGCATATACTTTCATTTTCTAAATTCTGTTTTCTAACGCAAGCCTCATTAATTTTTATTGAAACTAACTGCGTCTCCTCCCCCACAATAGTATAACGCACGTTCAATTAAAAAAGGGAAAAGGCATTTGGGCAACTGACATTTATACATTTTTTACGCTATGAGAGGTTTACACCTACATACTGTGCTAATATGCAGAGCTGGCTTTCACAAATTTCTTCATTATTTTTAAGTTCTTTCTCCTACGCACCTATAACTCACATTTACAATGAGCGCTGTAGCTAAAAACTTACCATAAATGCATTTTGATAGCTTTATCTTGTTTAATCTCCCACAGTCACCATGGTTTTTAATGGTTTTTAAGATGGAAAGTTTGATGCTTCAGACAGGATGACATACAACAGATAAAAACTCAATGGGTCATTTAGGTAGTTTGGGTTAAAAAGACCATTTGAAGCGAAGGGGAAAATCACTGTCAGATTTTGTCTCTAGTTAGGGAATATGTGATCGTTTCACACCACTCCACATGTTCTCTTAGTAGAGTACTCTCTGAGTACTTCTGGTGTGATAAAGATGAGCTTTGCACCACAGCCTGTCCCTCATGGATAAATTTTGGGTCAGTTATCAACTGGCATTTGATTTTTTCCAAAAATCCTTAGGAGAAATTAGACATATGAGAGAATAAAGTTAAAATATGAATGTGGACAGTGGATAGCATAGCCCAGATTATTTGAAATTTATAAATCTAATTAAATCTAGGCAAATTTGTGACATTGTGTTTTTTTTTTGGTTAATCTAGAAGTGACACAAGATTAACAAAACAGATCGGGATGATTTCCGATAAGCAGGAAACCTTCCATTTTTAAGAACTGGACCCTCTATTAAATCTTATTTATGTCTAGAATCTTATACTGTCTAGAAGATGTAGAACAGCGACATTACAAGAATCAGATTTTTTTCTATGTAGTGGCTTTGTCCTTGTTAACGGGCACTATATACTTCTAAAATATGTTGTTGTTTACTATAATGACAAATAACGATAACATAATGGACAGTTTAACGATGTAGACAGGTGATTATGATAAGACCTTATACGTTAAGATAAGAAATTCCAACCAAGCGTACAGAATATTTAGCAGAGGATATGCGGTAACAAGGCAAAGGGGGCAACATCAAGACAAGAGTAATATGGCCATTTAAAGGAAAGACACGTCCAAAAAAGGAGGGACAGCCAGATCTCAAACATGATTATGTGCGTGTGTGTGGTTTCGCAGGCTCAGCAGTTAGAACCATTGCTTTAACCACATCCTCTATCTTCCACTCTCCCCCGCTTCTGATCGGCTGGCCGCAGGCTATTAATTGCCTCTCGCTTGCACATCTGCTTCTCCTCAGCCGTTACCGTGGCAAACTGAGAAGCAGTACGCTCTTCTCCTCCGCAGGCACGGTCCAAGGTTTTCCTCTCATTCTACCACAACAAAGCCCACTGTGTTCTCTCCTCTATTTTGAACTTTATTTATTCCCCGCTCATGGTCTCCACTGCACACATCAGAATCTGTGGAGCATAGTGCTTGTTAAGAAATTTGTGCAAAACTTTAAGAAACTTAGGGGCCAATTTACTAGAGTGTCGCAAATCCTGCATATCTGCACATCCCCTTTAAATGTATATTATCCCTGAAAAACAGGCTGTAAACAGAATTCTGTTAAAGAGATGCTTATATATTTGCTATTAATCATGGCAGCAGCAATTTATCAAATTATAATCAAATGATGGAGATCAGCATTTTAACTGGGCACATATCTGGATTCAGTGTGCAGTCAAATGCACTTTTAGCACGTGAAAGAGCTGATCCAGGTGCCTGGATTACATTGGTTGACCGCTGTTGATTATTTCCTGCATGACAGATCGCATACCTGCTGCATCCCTCACAACCTAGTACTGAATACTGGCCTGTTTGGTGATTCTGCACTACTTTATTAGCAAGTAAATCAGGGACTAAAACAATGCAGAAAGCATGTGAAAACAAACAAAGCTATCATCTGTGAAGCAGATATACTTCATGACAGGTTTAACCTGGAATAATTTAGGATAAGAACATCAGTGACTAGTTCAAGTGAGATCTTAAACATTTCACTTACTCTCTTACATCTTTCTGGAAGACAGGATTGAAAGATTATGGTAAACCACACTGGCATGCTAAATACACAATCGCAGTTCTGAACTAAATTGCTCCTGACATTTTCAAGCGATATGGATGCAGGCATCCTGTGGGCCTCTGATTGCATGTAAATATCATCATCCGAGCATAAAGCACATTTTCCTTCCTGATTGAAGTAAAGATTGAACATCATTTTCCATGTTTCCATAAAGATTCCCCATAGTGCTGGAAAATCCTGACTTCTTTTTGTAGAAAAAGTATCAGTGACAATTGGATTCTGTCTTGGTTACCTCATTTCCATTTCTTTACAGAGATAACAGTTTCCTTGCTTCAAGAAAGACAATCTGTTAAAACTGGATAGTACTGTCCGGTTCAGATTAGTTACACTAATCTATATCTAATCTACACTCATTTATCTAACATATACGGAAACAGACAGTTCCAGCTTTAAAATCTGACTGGATGAGTCACATTTGAAGCTGCTGTAAAACAGACAATATACGATAGACCTGTGACCACACACATCAGTTGAGTTTTAAATCAATCTGGTAAGTTGCTTAGCAACTGTAAACAGCCTACGGGCATGACAGATAAAGGTAGACATGTTTAATTTAGAAAACTATCTCAGTTATAAACAAGTCAAACATAAAAACAAAACAGCATGAATAGTAGTACAAATTTAAAGTATAAAAAGGTATTAAGCAGTAAGTATAATAAAAATACAATGCAAAATAAAGTCCTGACATGTTAGCTTTGCATTGCTTGCTAAGGCCAGCATCATTATGTATGTGCAGAATTATGTATTAAACTTTGGCATGTAATCACACGGCTTGTTAGGAACACGTGCTATTATTTCTCTAAGAGTTTGGACTAACAATTTTTACCTGGTGGCTGAAAATGGGCAAAAAAAATAAACTTACAGACTCTTACAATAAAAGAGCTGAGTCATATCTAAGAACTACAGTATCAATGACACTGGCACAACACCCTAGTATCTTGAAATTTACATTAATAAGCACCACTCATCTTTTCTTTAGAAAGTGTAAAAATCTATGTAATCTACAGTCATCGTAAATAAACATTATTAGTTACTACAAAGTGTTATCTTATATTGAAATGTCTTACTGCTATTGCCATCAGTGTTTGTTAGCTTATTTTACCACAGTAAAGGGGTTCAGTTTTGTGTCAAGCCTGACACAACCCCTTAACCATGGAACAATCACAGCAACACAAGGTATCTCAGCAAACATACTATTAAAAAAAATACAGTGGTCCTGGTGCCTTTTCCAATATAAAATTGGATGTATTGTAACAAAATCAAAAGGCAAGCTGCAATTGAAGTTAATGCAAACTATTCAATTATGTGTGTTTATTCTATAGGTATCTCTGAGGACACTGAAGTCTGAGGCAGGGAGGAGATAGAGAGTGTGAGTCATAGAAATGTGGGCTTTGCTTACAACCAGAGTAAGAGGCTAAAGAAAAACACTGAAACTTTGAGGAGAAATTATAGGATGAATAAATGATTTAAACTTTCACTTTAATTTTTCACATCTGGAGGTAAAAGATATTCCATTCATATTCAATAAGAATATTTATTTGGAATGGTGTAAAACAGTAATGGGATATGTACTGGTAAACCTGATGCTATTACACACAACATTATGCATACAACCTCTAATAAAAATGTCTGCTGTGGCAACACAAACTAAATAACACAGACTTGTTCTCCAAAACAACCTAAACATTTATCAGCATTTATTTTTTCAGCATGCATTTATTTCCTGCGGCTGTGCATGAGTACAATCAGTGTTTAAGCATGTGATACACTGTGGCCTGTGATTACTGTGTAAATACGTTAATACATCCTCTGTGCCACATTAAATTGTAGCGTGCGCTCTACTGGTTAAACTATATAGAATACTTTTCCAATTGTTACCCACAACATTTCAGTATCAGGTTCTCTGGATGGAAGTGTTTTGTATATGTTTCATTAGGGTTAAAAATAACAGTTTCCAGAACCTGATAAACAACTGTTTAACTGATGAAAATCATTTAATGCCGACTGAAACGTCTACTATCTTTAGAGTTTAAAATGAAAGGACAGGAGAGGACGGCAGGAAAAGAGTGGGTGAGATTCTATGTCATTTTCCCCTTCTGCGGAACGGGTGGCGTCAGCCAAAGATGAACATCTTTATCTGAGGTGCTTTGAGCCCACGCAACAAGTAGCACCTCGCGCTTCTTTTATTAAAGCTCTGAGCTTTTTTTTTTACTACTTGCTGCATCTTTAATGGGCAGAAGAGCGGGTGATGATGACTAAAACGAAGAACGAAGCAGTGTCGGATAAAAGAGGATCATGAGAAACATACGTAAGAGCAAGAGTGGCATACCTCATTATATTGTGGTTTAGGGAAAAAAGAGCCTGGAATTTGTATGAGAGGTGCTGCCTTTGTACACCAACACACCAAGAAGAATCTGGAGATGGTGAAATTGTTAGTGAGAACCTGATGAGTTCCTTTGGATCTTTGGAAACAGTGAGTCAGAGTGGAATCTGTTTTAAAACAGAGAACTAACCCTTTTTTATTCTGGCTTGGCTTGTTTGCAGTGACTTCTGCATCCACAAAATGAGAGAGAATATGGGAAATCCAAGTACAAAAGAGTTAAATTAATCATATAGTATTATGTGGCCTCTAACCTTCTAAAATCACTTCCAAGAAAACCCAAAACCAAAACTCATTTTTTGACATAAAACTAGAATAAAAAGATATATTCTGTGCCAAGTTGCATTAAATGAATGCTTCTGGTTCAAGACTAGTTAAGCTCTACTGACAACTTTTGTGGCCTGATGTCCAATACCACATTAAACAATTTAGACTCTCTTTTATGACAGCCTATATGTATATTTCAATATTTTTAAATATTATAATAAATATATATATGTACTTTATGTACTTTGCCTGACCTTATAAAAAAATTAATTTTGTAATCACAATAAATGTTGTTGATATAGCTTATATTTCATCGAACCAAGAAAAATCCTTTAATGCAAATAAATATTCAGGTAAAGTGTGGCAATGTCCCAAAGCCCTGTACCAGGTGAAAGTTGACCTAAATGTTCCTACTGCGAAAACAGCCTAAGGGAAAAATGCGTTTCAGAAAGAGCTGTGAAGGCTTATGATTTGAGAGTGGTCCCTGCTGCATCAGTGGAGACATTTTTAGTTCATACTTTGTCAAGTCCACAAGGGGCATTATGACGATATTTGTGCGAACAACTCAAAAAAGCTGGTTCAGAGTGACGTCAAAGCAGCTCACATTCACAATCTAAGGCCCTAGAGAAGTTGAAACCCCATCTTTGATGTAAGAAGGTGCAGATGCAGCTTTACTTATCTGCTTGTCATCTTGTCAAGAAGTCTTTGTGTCAGATGATCAACAGAAGATTGTTGAAGGTGTTCCCTCTTGAATTTCTTTCTGAAGAGTCAGTTCTAGCTGCAATGACTCTACCTACATGTAACAGACCTTAAAGCTATGCTGATTGCTAATGAAAGACTGCTTTCACCTCTCTAACATTATGAATTGGGAATTATTATTTCAAGGATGAAGAGAGGGTGTTTGGAGAATTTCAAAAGTTTTGCATGTCAATGCTTTGTTACTGTCGAGGTATGTTTTCCATCCACTTGAGAATATTAAGAATAAGTTATTAAAGTAAGCTGGCCTCTTAAATCATGAGCAAAGTTTTGCAATGAACTGAGTGGTCATGAGCAAAGGATGCAGTTGTGTACTTCCAGAGGTGTACAGTGCCTTGCAAAAGTATTCATACCCCTTGAACGTTTTCACATTTTGTCACCTTACAACCACAAACGTATGTATTTTAGAGATTTTATGTGACAGACCAACACAAAGTAGCACATAATTGTAAAGTGGAACGAAAATGATATACAGTTTTCAAAATTTTAAGCAAATAAAAATCTAAAGAGTGGGGCATGCATTTGTATTCAGCCCTCTGTACTCTGATACCCTAAATAAAATCCAGTGCAATCAATTGCCTTCAGAAGTCACCTAATTAGTTAATAGAGTCCTGTGTGTAATTTAGTCTCAGTATAAATACACCTGTTCTGTGAAGGCTTCAGTGGTTTGTTAGAGAACATTAGTGAACAAACAGCATCATGAGGACCAAGGAACTCACCAGACAGGTCAGGGATAAAGTTGTGGAGAAGTTTAAAGCAGGGTTAGGTAATAAAAAAATTATCCCAAGCTTTGAACATCTCAAGGAGCACTGTTATATCCTATATCCAAAAATGGAACAAGTATGCCACAACTGCAAACCTACCAAGACATGGCCATCCACCTAAACTGACAGACTGAGCAAGGAGAGCACTGGTCAGAGAAGCAGCCAGGAGGCCCATGGTCACTCTGGATGACCTGCAGAAATCCACAGCTCAGGTGGGAGAATCTGTCCACAGGACAACTATGTTGTGTTGAAACATGATGAAACATGGTGCTGGCAGCATCATGCTGTGGGGATGCTTTTCTTCAGCTGGGACAGGGAAGCTGGTCAGAGCTGATGGGAAGATGGATGGAGTTAAATACAGGGCAATAATGGAAGAAAACCTGTTGGATGCTGCAAAAGACTTGAGACTGGGAAGGAGATTCACCTTCCAGCAGGACAATGACCCTAAACATACAGCCAGAGCTACAATGGAATGATTTCGATATTCATGTGTTAGAATGGCTCAGTCAAAGTCCAGACCTATGGCAAGACTTTTGCTGTTCACAGACGCTCCCCATCCAATCTGGCTGAGCTTAAGCTATTTGGCAAAGAAGAATGGGCAAAGATGTCAGTCTCTAGATGTGCAAAGCTGGTAGAGACATACCCCAAAAGACAGCTGTAATTGCAGCAAAAGGTGGCTCTACAATGTATTGATGCAGGGGGCTGAATTCAAATGCACACCACACTTTTCAGATTTTTATTTGCTCAGAATTTGCCAGAGTGTCACCAAGCACGAAAGCTGAAAATATGAGCCTTTCTAAATCAAAATTTCACCTGTCAATTCATATGACATTTCAGCATGCACCAGAGGAAAGTGCTGAAGCCATTTGGGAATCTGACATCAGAGGAGATGCACTTCAACCACAGCCTTTCCCACCATCTCATGTCCATACCTTCTCATTTGTAAAATTTCCCTCAGGAGCACAATCCTTCATTCAGCTTCGGCTCATAAACGAAAGCTGGGGGTGTCCGTTCTCTGAAGTTTTTGTATATGTTTCAATAAGGTTAGAGATGACAGTTTCCAGGACCTAATAAATCACCTCAAGATCACCTCTTATCACTGCAGTGCAATCTAAACAACCTCATGTGGAGACAAAATCCACAGGCGAGAGAATGTTTATAATACCCACCACTGATGTTGCTTAAAAATGTTTATACAACAATAGGTTATATTGAAGCCCCTGAGGAGTGTGATGTAAGCACAATCTTCCTTTGCCCTTCACAGAGTTCTGAATGTATCCTTTGATACACACAGTTACTAGCGGAGACATTCATACATGAACTTTGAAAGTATTTTTCCTTTGTTTATTTTTAGGAGGCCCAAGCAATAAGGTCAACAGGTTTTTCATAACCAAAAAGTATAAGAGAGGGACAGAAAATTCTAAAGAAAAGATTTTTTGAAGTACTGACTGCTGTTAGTAAATGTTAATTGACATTCATTTGTTCTTGTAAAAAACACATTCTTATAAACAAAAAAATAAGAAAATATATACATGTAATACAGAATAGCACAGCTCCGTGGAATACTTTATAATCAGGGAAAAGGAAGGAGATATTGCAAGAGCTAAACTGCAATTTCTGTTGACAACTGCTTCTGAATAACTAAATTTCAGGTTAATATTGAAAGAACTAAACTTTCAGTGATTCATTGTACTGTATGTCATTGAGCTATATTTCATCATTTCTCAGTATACGGAAACATGATGATTCATAAAAGTCATTCCACATCAGAATACACAGTATTTTCTCACTTCAGAAAGTTTCCATGTGGTGCTTAAAACTGCCTTACAGTTCTGTGGGTTTGACAGCTAAAGAACACAGTACATTATGACATTTATGTGTTCTTGCAGAATACATGGACAGTTACATAACCTTCTAGATAACAGCAAAAAAATCTATGTTTTTGTATTATTGTGGAACATGTCAAACCTGTCACAGCCAAAAAAAGAACAAATCTCACCACAGTGAGGGAAACGCAATGGGGTGGGTACTGAAAGTTCTATAAAGCTGCATGCCAAAAAACTATAACAACATTTGCTCTGATTAAAGGATTAGAGATAATACAATTAAATTGGTCATGCCTTTAAACTATTGTCCATGTCTTATTTGTAATAGATGCTTACTATTAATGTTCTGTTGTCTTCATTATACAATGTCTACGCATTGTTTATCCTAAATGAAACAATTTTGCAATGACTTGAATTGACCATTATTCAAGCTATCAACAACAGCTTTGTGAATGAAAACATTGAACTAGTTTATGCTGTAACTATTCTAAAGATGGACAAATTGTTCAGTTTTACACATATCTCACATCATCAAACGTTTAACCTTAGTTGTTCAAATTTGCAACGGGCATCACAGGAACCACAAACTCAGCTAACAAGAAGCTGCTGCCAAGGGCCTTTGGTTTAAATGAAGGGGTTTATTTAGGGAAATACCTCACAATAAACTGTTCAGCCGGGTCGTTAATGAGGCAGCTTCTTGCAATCAACACACAAAAACACCCACTGAGCTCTTTGCGTTCTCTCTTGTGCTTTAAAAAACAGACAATGTTTCTTAATACATGTTTCATTTTCAAAAGAATTCTTGCACACGCCTGCAAATCTATTATTTTTATTTTGCGGTCATTAGTAAATTTTGTGATTATGTAATCTGATAAACCCTTGCTGCTGTCAGATTGTTTCATAAAGCCATTTTGGTCTTATTCAACTCCAATGTGTGCACTCCTGACATCATTATGTAATACTAACTTGCTACGACCAGTTTGCTAATGGCCAATGTTGTGCCTTTGTTATGTGGAACTTTTAGGTTCTTCAGATTTGATGGAAAAAGGAACAGTGTTGTGATATGAGAGGAATAAATAGCAAAGTACCAACTGTTGTTGTACAAGCTCAGAAATGAACAGTCATGCATGATGTTTCATTGCTTCACACAAGGTCGTCAAGAAAATGGGAAATGGTCCACATGTGCAGCTGGTGGTGAAAAAAAGAGAAAACAAGGGATAGACAGTCTGGTGTTATGTAAATCACTGTGAAAGATTAGAGGCCTAAAGTACTACGTTGTGGTGTTATATGTTTGCGAATTTATGGGTCAGGACGTGGAATGGAAAAAGGTGTTTGTTGTGGTTTCTGCCCCTGCTATGCAGAGACATTCTTCCCAATCATCCTTGATTCGGCTGGGATGGAGACAACAAATGTGCAAACAACAAAACGGTAAACAGCAATTGTCTGCCATCAAAGGGCCGGAATGATTATCAAGAGTATCATTCCAGAGTCGATGCAGAATACATTTCTTTTGTGGTTGCAATATCATGCAGAATTTGGTGAGCTACTTAGTCGATAATTCAAAATGCATTTGTGGTATACACAGGGAAGATAAAAATTAATGAGAGGTTAGGATGACTCTTTCAAATCCATCACTGTGCGTTGTTTGTAAAAAAAATACGGCAATGCTAGATATCAAAGCGGAAGTAAACAAATCCTTTGCACACATGGACACAAGGCACATTTTTTTAAAGGATTAACCAACTAGCCATGACAAAACCATTAGCGGCCCTTTCCTGCCAGTGTTTGCTTTGTAGTCACTGAAGGGACAAAGCATAGATCATTAGCAGGGGTTGGTCGCTGGTGTAGACGTAAGTGGCGTGTATTTGTGTTTACAGAGCTGAAAACCAAACCAACTAAATTTGTTGTTAGTAAAACCACCTGCAAGTCCACAAGGGTTTGACATTTGAAGCGTTATTACTGTAATCCCACAAAAACAAGAGGAATCAACTCACTGTGCCAGAAATTACTGTATTGTTCTTGTCAACAACCAACATCTGCATATATCCTTTACAGAATGTTGATTCACCATTCAAAATTTTTAAAGGGTAAAGCTCAACAAACCGCAGACCTGTCCTTTCTGAAGACCAACGATAGCTTGTCACATTTGCAGACAATCAAATAGAAAGACAAGAGAAAGTATCTCTCTGGGACTCTCATACAGAGAATGAAAGAACCTAGGATGTCTTTCATGTTAATAGAGAAACTGTTTTACAAAAAAAGTTGAGTAAGAAACAAAACATCAAAATAAATAATTCTCCATTGTTCAAAACAAGAGAGTCACTAAGGGAGACATCTTCAGTGTCAAAGATGATGAGATGTATCATGACATCAAGTGTCTGGGGACTGCTGCTGGGTGATTGTTGGCCAGATAGTATAGAAAAGTAAAACAGAAGTTCAAGTGTAAAAAGGTTATACTAAACCCTATTAACCCTTACTTTTTTCAGGGAATTCTTAAGGAGAAACATTAAAAGAACTTTAACGTTCTTTTAACGTATATATCTGTAAATATATATATATATATATATATACAGATATATACAGTGCTGCTTGAAAGTTTGTGAACCCTTCAGACATGATTAGGTTTTCTGTAAAAAAAATTGAATAACCTTATCAAATATACATCCAAAACCCAATTTGTGAAGCAGACTTCCAAATAATGGACACAAAAAATATTGTCTTTATTTATTGAAAAAAGGGGTTAATCTAACAAAAACTGGAAATCTGACTTGCGCAGAAGTACGTGAACCCTTTTATTTAGTAGCTTGTGGCACTTCCTTTTGCAGCCATTACTTCAAACAAACGTCTTTTGTCACTACTGACCATGCTCACATCTGTCTTTGGGGATTTTTGCCCACTCCTCGTTGCAGAACTTAGCCAGCTGAGAGAGATTGGAAGGACATCTGGCATGTACTGCCTGCTTCAGGTCTAGCCACAACATTTCAATTGGATTGAGATTCGGACTTTGACTAGGCCAATCAACAGTGTGAACCTTCTTTCTTTTAAGCCATTCCTTGTTTGATTTTCCTAGAATTCAGTGTTGGCTTTTTTTCAAACATGACGGCTTTGATTATGACCAAATAAATCTATTTTGGACTCACCTGTCAAAGAAATGGACTTCCAAAAGGCCTCTGGTTTGTCCAAATGCTTTCTGGCAAAGTTGAAACGGGTAGCTTTGTTCTTTTTTGGGCGCAGAAGCTTCTTTCTAGCAACCCTCCCATATATGTCATGCCTGTTAAATTTTTGCTGATTGTAGATGCATGTACATTTACCCAGATGCTGTCAGAGAGGTCTGCAACTCTCTAGAGATGATGTGTGGGTTGGCCTTTACTTCATTTATTATTTTTCTGGTGCTTTTGCTCGGCGTCCACTTCTAGGCAGAGTTGTGGTCATGTTGAATGCCCTATATTTGTAGATGATTTGTCTTACAGTGGATGGATGGAGTTGGAATCTTACGGAGATGGTCTTATAGCCTTCCCCAGACTGATGGGCTATCACCACCTTCTTCCTGATGTACTTGATTATCTCCTTTCCTCTTGGCATTGTTTGCCTTTTATAACCACTTTTATGATACTTTTATGTTTTGTTGTTTTGCTTGACAGATGCGGCCATTGCATTGTTACCTTTTATCTTCCACAAGCATACAGGTTTGAAATTATGATGATTAAATAATGACAGAATTTTACTTTTGGATGAACCTTTTCTTTAAAGAACTGGATGCATTTTTTTACATATAAGAACAACACATACCTGCTTATACCTGCTTAAAAGCAACTGAAGAAAAATTTTGCACATCAGCAACAACATATTCTATACAAACCTGGCACAGCTATCCTTCCCGATGTTGGGTGGTCCATTTCCAAAATTAGGCCATTGTGTGCAACCTGGGAATGGAGACAAAAAAATGTGAGCCAAAGACAATTATTCATGCCAGCTTTTAAGAATCCTTTTTTTTAGCCAGTGAGTGGGGGAAAAAGACAAACTGAAGCTACTCGCCTCCCAAAGACCACACAAATGGGTTGATTTTTTTGACTTGACGCTTTTCTTTGACTTGACAACTTTAAATTTACGCAACATGGTTAAACAACCCTGAATACCTGCTTAATACCTGCTATATGTATATATCCATAATACTTCTATAACAAATGTTAGTCATTCCACACCATTGTGACATTGTCTTTCAAGTAAATGGGGAGAGGTGCTGTCAAACTTCTAAATGACTTAGAAGTACAGAGAAAATTTAATAAACAAGCAAGCAAGTTTGACATAAATTACTAAAATTTAGAGATGCCTAATCTAATGTGTCATTTTTATTTTAAGGGCTACAGCGCCACAAGATTTTTATTAAATAACAACTTAAATTTTAGTCTGCACTTAACACATAGCTTTGGTTTATATAGTGTACGTGTACAGTATACAAACCCCTTATTATATGCTAAAGAGCGGCTAGGATGTTCTTCAAATATTCTTCTTTTGTTTCAGATAAGTCAGGAACATAATCATACAGGTTTGGAACAACATGATGATATAACAATGACAGAAGTTTGAGTATATAAAAATAGACACAGTGCCTCAGTACACAGTATTCAAAGTTTTTTCTGTTCATTGTGTTTGTGAGACCCAAATGTCCAGCATTGGTCCCATCAGAACCCAAAGCCACTTTATGCAGTCTGTCAAAGTCCATTAGTGTTATTAGTGCTATAGGTTTGCAAGTCAGTAAGCTGAAGTGAGACAGTTACATAAGATGATGTCCAGACCCACATGACACCCCTGTTCTCTGCCTCTCTCTCTCTTTTCTTCTTACACTCCTCCCCAATGTTTTGCCTCAATACTTTGTGTACTTTTTTGAGTCTTCTGGGGAAAGTTCCAGAATATGAAAGATAGAAGCTCTGCATGATGTCATGCTTTATTTAGAGGCAGTTTGGATGTGTGGCGCATGCCGTGTGCCTAAGCGTCTAGGCTCTGGTGACTCCCTTAGGGCCGTCTGGGTCAAGAATGATGTGCTCATGGATAGTGAGAATGTTGCCAATGTGGCTTCTGATTAGGAAACCATTCACTCTGCCTCCGTTCATCCTTGGTTGCATTCTGGTACAATTTACACATGAATGACTTCAGAGTACAAATGGTTTTACAAGTACAAACTGAAATTACAGATCACGATTGCTCTTGTCAAATTGAACGTTATGAACCCAATGGGATCTTAGATAAAAGACAAGGCAGACATCAGTGATCATTAACGTCAGATGGAACAATATTCATGTTAGCTAAGATTTTGGTTGTGATTGGGTGTACTGACTGGACATTTTTACGTCATCAGTTCATGTCATGGTCTCACAACATCATTGACGCACACATTTTTAAATGGAGGTCTGCCAAAACCATCACACAAAAATAAGCCTTCATACTTTATTTAAAGTGTCATAACATATACTTTTGGACCATGCAAAATCATATTTGTGGAAATTGCTTATAAATGGCTAAAAAAAGCACCTACCTCATAAATAATTAATATGTGAAATCAATGGTCTTTTGCGTCCAACTGTTTAAAATCATAAGTCATGTGAAAGTGACCTATTTGTCAGATATGGTAACCCATACCCGAAATGTGACCTCTGCATTTAAATCACTGGTGAGGAGTGAACACACACTGCAAGTCGTGAACACGCACACACCCGGAGCAGTGGGCAGCACATTACTGCGCCCGGGGAGCAATTGGGGGTTAGGTGCCTTGCTCAAGAGCACTTCAGTTGCAACCCCCCAGTGCTGGAATCAAACCAGCAACCTTCTGATTACAAGTCCAACTCACTAACCAGGAGGCCGCACCCCCCCCCCAAAAAAGTGCTATTTCCTCATGTGCTATGTTCTCACATCCTCATTGGCACACAAAATTGTCATCAATTGCTGTGTTTTAACTGGTTGTATTAGATGGGCATCATGTGATCAGTCACACTGCAGGAACGCAATCCAAACATCTAAACATGTTGCCAGAACTCGGAGGCTGAGATTTATTGCTGCTAAGACTGCTAATCAGCTGTCGGTGAGCAAGTCACTTTAAGTGTTTCAAGACGCATTTAAAAGAATTTTTTAACCACGTGTGAATTTTGCCTCACATGGAAAAGTCGAGGGAAACCATCATTCATGTGTGCATCCGGCTTTAATCAATCAGATCAAATTAATCACAAACAAGTTCAATCAAGGCAAACAAAGAGAGTTCTGAGGAAAACTTTGCTCATTTTTCGTATCAAGAGCTGTAGTATGGAAACAGTTAAGTCAAGCCAAATCATTGGGCTCTTGGCCATGTAATTTTGAGCATGTGCCCAACGGTCATACATTCTTCTACCTCAGTCAATATGTGCATCCTCCAACACATCCGCTGTTTGTTCACGCAGCCTTTGAAATGCAAATTGGTCAACTGAGAATGAAGGAGAGCAGTAGATGTACGGTAACAGAGGGCTGTTTTGTCGAGTGTCTGAATCATGATTAGCAAGAAAAATCAGAGAACGACATCTGATGCAGTGGGGTCTGTGTTAGAGCTGGAAACAAATGAAAATGCTAATAGACGGCAGATAATAGGGGAAACCATAGAGTCAAAACAGAAGAGAGAGACAGACAGAGAGAGATAATGATGATGTGTTTTCCAGGGAAAACCTTTGTAATGGATCCCACTAGCTAGAGAATCATTCCTTTCAGGGAAGAAAAACAAATGGGTTCTCCACAGTCCCAGTCTGATGATGGCGACACTATGACCAAATGCAAGAAACAAGCCAAACAACCTTTCAACAAGGTTTAATCAGCAGTAACAAGCCATCATTTATGTGTGTGCATATGCATGCAGTTTAATGCCCGGTACGGCTGTTCTAAAACAATGCAGATGTAATGACTAGTGTTGAGGAGTAACTACTGTAAGTTAAAATCATGTACAGTATAGTAATCTCCGACATGATCATCGGGGCTTGTGTACTATGTAAGGAATTTAACTTAATGACTAATGACTTGGATTTAATGACTGCCAGACTCCTTATGATCCCACTTATTACACAGCTACTTTCCAAATAAATAAATACATATAGACATAAAACATAGAATATAAAGAACAGTCGGCACAACAAGAGAACAACAAGAGCATGTGAAGACAAAATGCTGCATCAAAGTCAAATCCAAGCTAGCTAAGAAAATATTAAAACATTATTTTTATTTTTATTATTATTTTATCTCTTTTCCATACAAAGCATTGAAAGTTATTCATTCTACTGAATTGATTCATTTGGTTTGCTGAAATGATTCATGTGGTCTAGGTAATGTATTCACTTGGAACTGATTCATAAAACAACTGACAGATTCAAGCAAATGTGTAGAAAAACTGCTCAGCTTATTATATGGATTTAAAAAGATATTACCTCATAAGTAAAAATCAATAGCTTGTAGTATAGATTATTTTTTTGAGACTGTATCTTGACTGTAGTTTAAGTAATAAGAATTGTGTAGCTTGGCAAGATACAGTTTCAAAGCAGCTTTTTCAACACTGGTAAGTTTGTAAACTGACTTCATCTACGATTACAACGTGTGAGCGCGTTTATAGTCGAATGATGGCAAACACTGATTCATTGCACATGAAATCCCAAATGCACTGGGTTGGCGGGCAAGGAAAAGAAACAAGCCGTTTCACTCGCTCATAGTAAACAAATCCAAACTGCCATAAATCATCTAATCATTAATCACACATGCTCACACACACACACATACACACACAGAACTTTAAAATCCATGTTGACTATAAACTGAAATTATTTAAACAACAGATACAAGTCTGTCACAGTTCTAAAAGACAAATGGCTGGAAAGTTGATTCGCCTGTGCTAGAACTCCTTGCCACATCCTTCCTTTTTAAATTTAGAGAAGCTGGCTAAGTAACTTATAGCATTTGCTTCATGAATTATTTGGTCAGTGTGACTTTGCTGTAGAATATGGTGACCTGAGTGACATCAGAAGCTCCCATGTCTGACATATCAGTGAGAACAGAGAAACAAGAGTGAGGTGACACCTTCTCCTATCTGTTGGAGTTTCTCAGTCATTAACTTTACAAGCGCCCATGGAGTGAGTAAGTTTGATAATGAATGGACCAGAGGTGTTGATGGCTGAGTAAGAACACAGAACAATCGATATAAAAAAACTCAGAATATTTTGAAAAGATAAATAAATTCTGCTTCTTGAAGATAATGTGTCACTTTTTACCTCACAGTTTTTTGGAAAGTTAGAAATTCTATTGAAAATTAGCCCATTTTATCCATATATGTACTGTATATGATATGTATATATATATGTATATGAACTATGTTTCCTGCCAAGTATCAATGAGAAAAAGAATATGTATTTTAATATTAAATTTAACAGATTTTTCATCACTCTGCATTCACATGATAAAAAAATCTGTCATAACCACAAGGTTACAATTATGTCTCTCTGAACTGTAAAGTGGCTTTAACCTCAAACAAACCTCAAAATCAGAAGCCTTTGTACCCAACAGTTATAAATTTGCAACCTAATCATAACTAAATATTAAATCTGACAGTGGCTTCCGTCTGCTCTGCGCACTAAACAATCAAACGAAATTGGCAGGACCACAAAGTGATTTCAGAGTTTTGCGAGACATGTGGAGACCAAATCCAAAGCCTGAAGCCTGCAACTATGTGTTAAACTTTCCTTGTGCTGAGCAATAAAGGCCCATGTGCCAGTGAGTGACTGGCACAGCAGCTCCATATGTGTGCCCTGTTGCCCCAGCAGTGTGGTTTAAACCAGACCACTGTGTCTGTGTGCTGTAAAAAGCCTGTTTATTTGTGTTTCTCTCACGTTTAATGGCTGCCTCTGAGGCCTTCTTTCATCCAGTGAACGTTTCTCTCCTCCCCCCGCCACTCCTTCCTTCAAGAGACGACAGTTGGCAACGCTGTGGTGGCGTGGGAGTAATAAAAAAATAATAAGGCTCAAACGTTGATCGATGGCTTTAATTTAAACATCATACATGTGTTATTTTTGGTCCATCAGAATTTATTATGCTTGCACCTTCCGTTTTATGACAGTCAATGCAGTGCATAAGCAACATGACATTAAAGTTAAAGCTATCACATGCTGCCTTTGGATTGCGGGAGGCAGAAGCTATTACAAGTAGCCTTCAGGTAACACGTTGTCAAGGGGAAGCACTAGTGAACAGTATACTGCTTCAATGCTTGCGCAGGGGGGATTCAGAGGATGAAGTTGATTGTTGCCGGCTGGGAATCATAAGGAACATTTGTTGCGTAACGTAATAATTTCAGTAATTTCAGTGTTCGCACTATAGAACTGTATTGACATTTGTTAAACATTTTATTCTTTGTTTGTCTTAAAATTTGTGCAATTTATTTACTTTGAAAACCAAACACTTAACGCACATACTTCAAGCTCTCTGTGTGCAATTTAAAAAAAATTAGAAATTAATCCATCTGGCACTACTGACATTGACAATATTTACATACTAATTTGAGATTGGGCTTCATTCTTGCATTCATTTGCATATTGAATCGTGATTGGTCTTTCATAACATTCTGGTGCAACAGTTCATTTATGCAGAAACAAAATCCGTAACTTTAACTGCTTAACACATTTTTTTGTGTTTTCAGTGTTCAATGTAATTGCAATTACATAATGTAACAGTGACTCACACAGAAATGGAAGACAGTTTAAAACACATTTAGATCATGACTTAACGTCATTAAATGCATGACTTGTAACATGGAGAGTGTGATATGGAAAGGTTTGATCAGGAGAGTACATAAAGAAACAATTAGCAAAATTACTGCCTGCCCTGTCACAGGCAACAGAAGAAATTAATGGTGTCAACCAGCACTGAGAATAAGCAGACAACATTAAAATCACTACTGCGCTACTAGTCTACTACAACTGCCCAGTCCCTGCGGCCACTATGGGCAGTTCGTTCCTCCCCGACCTGCGCTCAGCCTCTAGGGAGGTGTCAGCCAGCCCGATCCCATACGCGGGAGTGTAGCGGTACGGTATGCAGGGGCGGCGAGCGGTGTACCCGCCGTCTCGGCTGCCAGGGGCTGACCCAAACTCCATAGTCTCAGGGGCGGTTTGCAGGCCTCTGCCGACTACCTGGTTGATCCTGCCAGTAACATATGCTTGTCTCTAAGATTAAGCCATGCAGGTCTAAGTGCACACGGTCGGTACAGTGAAACTGCGAATTTAAATCATTCGCAGCTCATTAAATCAGGTATGGTT
>JAZGTJ010005496.1:0-27394 GCA_036877575.1 Botia almorhae | reverse complement strand
GTACAGAGCCGTCATAGTACAGAGCCGTCATAGTACAGAGCCGTCATAGTACAGAGCCGTCATAGTACAGAGCCGTCATAGTACAGAGCCGTCATAGTACAGACCCGTCATAGTACAGACCCGTCATAGTACAGAGCCGTCATAGTACAGAGCCGTCATAGTACAGAGCCGTCATAGTACAGAGCCGTCATAGTACAGAGCCGTCATAGTACAGAGCCAGACTAATGTTGGTATGATCCCACCCCAGACAGAAAACTGTTATTCCAGCTGAGGTCAGAACATGTAACCCTAGAAATGAAATCAACTCGTTGAAAATTGTTATGACAACTCCAAGGTTATGTCACCTTCACTGTTGTATGTGATGAAAAATGAGTCAATAAAGTTCAAGTAGAGAGCATGTCAGTAAAGCCCAGTCAGAAACACACAAAAATCCCAACACACAAACTCTAATTTAATGTGCATTGGCAATAAGCATCAACTAAACCTCTCCCTCATCACCCACAATGTCAAGCACTATAGATAAAACAGGAAGATGTCTGAAAATCCACATGTGGCCCATACAGTAAGAATCAAAGTGAAATCCTATTTTAAAGGTCCCATTAAAATCCTTTATCTGTTTAAAAACATATGCTCTCTACCTTCAAATGCTCCTACAACAGGCAAAATAGGGACTAAAAACCCTCTTTCTTTGAAGAGTCTTTGAGCATCTGGTTTTAACAGTCCACTTGAGTATGTGGGTACTGGGGAATGCAACGACCGTTTGGACTGGGAGAAGAGCGCTGGGAAAGAGAGAGAAAAAGAAGAGTGGCTTTCCCCTGGAAAACAAACAGACTTTTGTTTCAGAGGAGAGAGAGATGACTGTCTCACTGACTGACTGCCGCCTTTAGTGCTTCAGGATGGAGAAAGAGCAAGACAGTGAGAGAAGGACTGAGGTTGCAGTTTCAAAAACTGGAAAAAAAATATGGGTGGGGGTCGGGTCAAGACATTCAGACCCCTCTCTGTGTAGACAACCATCTGCCTTTGAACTTAAAGAAGGTCAAATAATCTTATCATTACCTCTGTGCACTCTGCTCATGTGGACAATCTTTTGTCATCAGAGTGTTTTAGAGGAGGCGTGGCTTTGAATTTCACCCTGAATGGAAGGCGGGATCTTTCAATGCTAGCTTGCTATTGCTTGCGTCACTGAAATTTGTCCACACTATCTTTAATTAGTTAATTGGAGGTTTTGTAAACATGGTTGTTGCAGGAATTACTACTGATTGGGTGACCCTGTCATGTCTATTATTAATCATTTGTTGAGTATTTTTGAAAACTAAACAGTTGGAAGCCTGTAGTTCTTTAATGAATGGAAAACATGATCTTCCACAGCTGCCCTCTAGTTCCTTGTGAATTCCAGCCAGCGCCCATAATTATTAAAGACTAATTACAATAACGTAAACTACTTCACTTCCCAGAAATCAATTACAGGAGACCTGGGATTACCCTACTTCCTCCAAACAACAAACTTCAAGACTTTAAAGTCATTCAAGTTTTGATTCCATCATATGTTCAATGTTACTGGAAAAAACATCAAAGCGAAGAGAGAAATAAGAGAGGAAAAAGTGTACAGTGTACAGGGTAAAATATAACGAGAGCAGAGCATACAGAGCTGTATGTTATGGGAAAGTACATAAGAGTATAATATGGTAGAATAGGGTAGTAAAGTATAATACAGTAGAGCTCAGTAAAGCAGTGTATTGTAGAATACAGTACATGTGTGTAGTGTACAGTAGAGCTGAGTAATACTGCCTTCAAGTCTCTCAGGGAAATTCCAGAAGATTTTGGTCAGAATAAGAGCATGTGTTGGGTGACTTCTCATGTCTTTATGTTTTTCCCTCACTCTCTAACCAAAACAGGAGGATTACTGACATGAATACAAAGGATGAAGATTAGCCGATGATTTATCACTGGATTTTATCATTCTTTCATCATCATCAATTGAATCTGTGTTTCTTCTTCCACATGCCTGTAGCTTTAGACAGAAAGATATGTAACAGTTATTGCTGTTCTCAACTCAACTCAAACAAAAACTGTTTGCACCAAATCAAAAGTAAAAGTCAACAATCAAGAGTAAAAATCCAGTTTCCACTCAGAAACACACTATTGATGTGTGCTCCTCTCATGAAAATAATCAAACCAACATGACCTCAGTACAGTACAGATCAGTTGAGTAAACTGAATCCAGCTGAGTAGAGCAGAGTACAGTACAGCTTACCAGAGTTCATTATTTAGAGTTCATTAGAGTACAGTACAGTGGATTTGAGTACAGCAGGACTGGTGTACAGAAGACAGAGCTTATTGTAGTAGAGTTCATTAATGTACAGTACGGTACGGTATGGTACAGTACAGTACAGCAGAGTGGAGAACAGTGGGACTGGAGTACAGAAGACAGAGATTATTGTAGTAGAGTTCATTAATGTACAGTACGGTACAGTACAGTATAGTGCAGTAGAGTTCAGCACAGTGGGACTGGAGTACAAAAGACAGAGTTTTTTAGTTTATTTAGAGTTCATTAGAGTACAGTACAGTACAGTACAGTAGAGCTGAGTACATCAGCACTGGTGTACAGAAGACAAAGTTTATTAGAGTTTGTTTGGTGTTCATTAAAGTACAGTAAAGTACAATAGAATAGAACAAAGTTAAATACAGGAGAACTGGAGTACAGACGACAGTGTTTACTTGTTTATTACACTCCCTGTTTTTACTTACTGGGCAAACTATAAAACAATCTGTCTCTAATTTCTTACATACAGTAGACACAGTGTATATGTATCTACAAAAATACCTCCAAGCATTGAAGCATAAACCTTTAGATCAAAAAGTTGTTAAGGTTATAAGAAACAAACTCAGTCAAGTGTCCAGACTGACCGAACTGACTGGTAGAGAGAAAAAGTAAGAAATATGGAGTTGTCTGTTGTCTCCACATCTGCAAACTGTAGCTCACATCTGGATGGTAGTGTGAGTCACAAACATGTACACACACACTGCACATACACACACACAAATACACAGACACCCACATGTGCACACACACGCACATAGACATACGCATACAGAAACACACACAAATACACAGACAAATACACGCAGACACACACACATAAACACACACATAGACACACACACACACACAGAACTGAGCTGTACAGTG
Source organism: Botia almorhae (assembly GCA_036877575.1). Lineage (NCBI taxonomy): Eukaryota > Metazoa > Chordata > Actinopteri > Cypriniformes > Botiidae > Botia > Botia almorhae. The sequence goes on along the minus strand of JAZGTJ010005496.1, from coordinate 24,204 downwards.
AAGTCCAGGTGGTTCAATGGCTACAATTGCTGCTCTGATTCTCTGCTACGTCTAATAGATTCCATCTGGCAGTTTGATGTGCACACTTGTTATCCTGTTTCCTCTCTCTCTCTCTCTCTCTCACACACACACACACGTTTCTCTGATTTAAAAACAGCCTGTCCTGTGGACGTCACTGGAACATGGATATTAACATGTACTGCAGTATTTAAAGCAGCACATTCTTTGTGTTTGTATCTGGGAGAGAAAAGAGTTTCTACAATTCCAGTTTTGACCACTTGGTGACAGTATCACACAACTCACAGAACTTCTGATCATTCCAGCAGTCACTGTACTGACACATAAACACAGTATATAATTCAGCATTTTTAAGGATTACGTTGAACAGAATTATGATTTTGTCATTATTATCCTCAAAAACAGAACAAACCTTCTGCCCAAGATCCATTTTTGTGTTTCAAAGATAAATAACAGTTACAGATTACAGGCACAGATTTCTTACTGGTGAACTACCTTTAACAGTGTACATGTGTAAATGACTTACCTGGCGCTCTCAAATGTGGCTGATGGAGTTTTTCCGACTGCACCAAAGCCCACACCAACTGCCAAACCCTCTGAAAAACAAATCAAACACCTGTCTCACTCACATTGCTTTCAAACAGCAGCATTAGGCTACTGCTGGCCAACTGGTTGTAACGGGGGTCTGCTCAGAAAATACCTGTAGCCTGAATCTTTTATCATGAAAGGTCTCAAGAAATGGTTTGACAAGCACAAGTCACTTTCCTGTGCTGGTGTATTTCAGTAAAATAGATGTTAGGTTGAAAATATCAAAATAATAATAATAAAATAAAAGCAAGCAGGCTTTGATTTACATTGCAGCACCCCAATTCCTCGTGAATTGAGCTGTTTGCTGATGCTCGTCAGTGGTGTACATGTATATACACTAACAGTCTTTTTCTTTGTGAATCAGTTTTTTAAACATCTATTCAATATTTAATTTACTAATTGACCTCATGTTAATGATCCTCATTGGTAATGAGGTTCAGTGTCTTGTTTATCAAACTTTTTCAATTTCCTGTTATCTGTTTTCCTGTTATCCATCATTTGTGCAAGTGTTGTAGGGAGTTGCGGATTAGTGCTGGTACTGGGTTCAGTCAGAAACATCTTGCACAGTGCTGAGAACGATATCAAACCACCACTTCTCAATCAAGCAGCACCTCAGCTAGCCATCTGATAAACTGACATTCAATCTGAGCCTCTTTTGTGCAGTACAATTCAATTCAATACATCATCCAGCAGTGTTCCCAACTCCCCCATAGTGCAGATGAATCCCTGCTTCTGGACATATGTGTGTCTGTCTGTGTAAATATTGTTAATTCAACCTGATCACCCATCTTCATCAGGCTAATCTTATCTTAAGACAGAGTAAATGTGATGTGTGCTCAGAGGAAATAAGAGTATGATATCAAATCAACATGGCATATATAGTGATTCAACTGAGAAATTAACCTTGTTTTTCATAAGGCACATAGACTTTTAGAAAGAAAGTTGCAGAGACTTGCCATGAATCAGAAACAACTGACACAATTCTACACAGGCACTTTTTACATATTTGTTTGCAAAATATTTTGGACAGTTTGTCGATACCTTGAGCTACCAAAAAGTTTTCCCCATTTTCCTCACCGAAGCTCAGGAATCTCGCGCGTGTCTTCTTAGATAAACAGAGAGAAGGCTCGGTTACCTGCTGTGTTCCACGTCACTGAGAGTAAGTGCTGCTTTCAGTGAACAATTACTTTCATTTCAGTCTGTTTCTCAAACAAAGCTTTTCATATCACAATCACAATCAGAATGAGCTTTATTGTCAGGTGTGTTTACACATACGAGGAATTTGTTGCAGTCTCTACAGCTCTACAGTGCAACAGAATGACAGTGACAAGACAAGACACAGGTAATAAAAAGAATAATATACAGATATACAGAACAGACAGTGTACAATGTATAAAATAGCAAACCCACAATATATAGTATAGACATAATATAGACATTCAAGTATGGCCAGGTATGTGTTTGTACAGGTATGGTGATATGTGCAAATATGAAATATAAATAAGTGTGTGTGTTACATAAATAGTGTATGATAGAGTTGTGTGTATTGTTAAGTATTAATGACATTAAGTGTTTATAACATGGACTGCCTGGGGAAAGAAACTGTTTCTGTGTCTATCAAAGAGGAATGAAGCCGCCTGTTGCTTTGTCCAAGTTTTTTTGACTGCTTGATAGACATGGTTACCACAAATTGTCATTGAATAGAACTGCAAAAAATGTATAAAACATTTGCAAACATTTTATAACAAAGGATAAAGTTTTGATGACATATTATTCTGTTTTTGACTGCACTATTCCTTTAACCTTACTTAATACGCTAGTTCTCAGTTCTGGCCCTGGACACCTACAGAACGTTTGTATACAGAAAATGTAAAACAGGTGTGTGCTTCAGAAAGACAGGGGTAGAATAATCAGCTTAGTTTTGCATTTAGACCATTTAAACTGCTTTTTATGACAATGAGCACATATTGAGGGCAACCGTCCTGTCATTAAAACCCACTGCAGGTCTAACCTCAGGTAACACTGTGTGCTTCCCAAATGTTGCTGTCCTTTAAAGTGTTACTTCTAAATGTTTGCTATGTTTGGATGTTAAGCACAGCAACACAGCTGCTTTGAAATGTGGAATGACTGGAGACAAAGGCTGTAGTGAGCATTCCTTCAAGCTCAGACTATTGTATTGTAGGACAGCACATGCAGGGTGATCACATCCACAGATTTATTACAACTGTCCCCTCCAGCTGCTCCAGCAGTGAGATCTACACTCCATCTGCATCTATAAAACATGATCTTCTTACCCCCCCCAATCTCATCACTGCTGCACATAAGAGAAATGAAGACCTGTCGTCTCCTCAACCCACATAACACCACCTACCAAAGACACGGCAAGATGAATGGACATCATCTCCATCACAAAAGAGGCTTTTTTCTGACTGAAGGGCTTGAAAAATGCTAGCGTGGTCTGTTAAATAATGAACACTGGAAGGGCAACATGAATGGCTGAGAGGAGAAATGTCTGGAGAATAAGTGAGTATTGTGGGTATTTAATCAAAGCTGAGGCCAGGAATCCGTCCACAACAGTGTTTTTCAACCAGGAGTGCAGGGCTCACTAGTGTGACTCAACAAACTTCCTGAGCCACCTTAAGATGATGTCCAATTATTTACAGAAAGACAAAAAGCGAAGGTATGTCTTGCCATTGCTTCATTTGACAACAAATACACATCTTTCTAGACATGCCAAGCTCAAAAAAATGTTGATGGTGTAGAAATTAGGAGTGAGGGGGGGTTCATAAATAGTTTGTGTACAGGGGGGGGGATCCACTGGACTAAAACGCTTCCATATCTTAAATTCTAAATTCTAGTACAGTAAGAAGCATGTAAGGAAGCGTGTCTCCATCCACAACTCTTTGAGATCTATCTGCCAAAGTAATACAAAACGCTCTTGATGTTTTCCTTGTAATGAGTGACTCATGCATGTCATTAAGGAACAAATTGTGCTTCCTTCCTCTTTGCCTCAGGACCTTGTGTTCTCAACAGCACAGTCCATGAATACAGAGAAACATCCTACACTGACACCACACAGTCTGTTAAAATGTGTTAAACACAGCAGTTTTTATAGTAATAGTTCATTATTACTGCAATTAAATGGTTGCTTTCACTAGCCCCAGCACAACTAAATATGCACTTTATGATCAGCTTTTTAAGTTACAGAAAACATGTTTTTACATGTTTTTAACAGTGTGTTTTCTATAAAATACAATTTAACAAAAAATGTTTTAGATAGAATTAGATTACATAGATAGATCTACAGATTCTTGGTATATCAGATCTATAATACAACATTTTACAAAAAAAGTTACATAACTGCATTAAACTCAATAACAGCTATAAAATCTAAAACACCCTCTCACTGGAGAATTATTGTGCCATACGGTGCAAAACTGATTTGTTTATAATGTTTTGAAATTCTGACTTCATGTTCATCACAAGTCATTCTCAGAAGTTTGAAATTCATTTATGTTAGACAGCTAGAAATAATCAGTTACAATGCTGTATTTTAGCAGAATCCACAGTGTTTAATATAGCACAAAAAAGCCAAAGGGCAAACAAAATATGTTGTGACAACACAACACAACAGTTGCCCTGACCCAGCAGGGCAACTGACCAGCAGCTGGCCTAATAATCTCTCATACTGGCCCACAGCTGTCGGGTCATCCTCACCTTTCTCATATTAATCAGAAAGCAATGACAGTTACAAACTAATATTCAATGAGCGACTCACTGTAAAAATAAGTCACTGTAAAGAGATCTTCTAAAGGTCAAACCATCATTAAAATGTTGTTTGCAGCACATATGAAACTCCATCTTCAGTACCTGCCACTGGTCCCATCTGTATAGTTGAATGATAAGGTATACATGCAGAGCTACAGTTCAATCTAAAGAGTTCAATCTAAAATAAAGCTGCTGAAGATCTCAGAGCAACATCCTGCAGAGTGTGTGAGGGAGTGTGCATGTGTATTTAATTGAGCACTGGTATGCACAGTCACACCAGAAGCTTCAAGCATGCATACTAGGAGATTAGGAAACATGCTTGATTACACACAGGAGATGCAACTAAAACCACATTTCACCTTTAAACATGAAAAAAGATCATCTTCAGAATCATTTTTTTTGTACAAAAGAAATAGTTCTTCAAAAGAACCCTTTTAAGCACCCTTATTTTTAATAGTGTAGTGTAAAAAGTACATTTACATTTACAAGTACATGTACATTTAGTACATTCTTAAACAAGACTTCAAATAAAGCCAGAAAGTGAGGCGTCAACACATCTTTCAGCCAAATCTAATAATGTTGGTCATATTTCCCATGATTATTTACTATGTTTAGTTGCACTTAAGTAATGAACTTAAGTAAAGGCACATGAAAATCAGAGCAGAAGACTTTGACACAGAAATCAGAGCACACACACACACACACACACACACACACAAGAGCACACATACACACACACACACACACACATACACACACACACACATACACACACACACACACAGATACACACACACACACACACACACACAAGAGCAGTTATCTTTATGATTAACCGCACAATGTCAACACAGAAAGAAGTACTGTTGGAGTTTGTGTGTATCACATTATATCCCTCTGCTCCATAACTCTCTCTTGAGCATCTCACACTGCTTGTGTGCATACAAAAGCAAGACTTACATTACTGTGATTAACAGTGCATGAACCACACAAGTGTGTAATGTAGAAAATAGTTAATGGAAAAAAATGTTTTGGCTTTACAACAATTAATACTAAAAAACTATAAAGTTTTGTGCATAAGAGTTTTAAAAAGTAATTTTTAGTCTATTGCATTTATGGCACATTTGAAAGCTCTGGGCTGATTTGTAAATTAAAGTGTTGAAAGGGAGCTGTGTGTACACGCTGCAGTAGTGAAGCACAGAAATAGTGTGTAGAGGCTCTGACTGTATGGAAACCTGATCCACTTTAATGTTCCTGTGGCCCAGCACAGGTGATTAGACACACTCAACTGTGACACAGATGTGACTGAATCATTAACAGCACACTTCATTATTCTCTCCATAACTTCATCATACTGAGAGACATCAGTCTACATGTTTATACAGACCAAGATTTAGAGAAGTATTCAAAATATTTCTAAATACATTCCCTTTAATGCACAACTGCAAACATAATAGTTAGAGCTACAAAGAGAGGAAGAAATCCAAACTGACTAACTCTAACACTCTAACACTTAACAGGCTAAAATGATCAACAAATCAAACTGTGAATGGAGTCAAACTCTAAGCAGAATGTTTGAGGAATCTCAATACAGTGAGACACTGTAATCACATCCTGACACACACAGCACAAGCGCTGCATGAGTTACTGCACTTGAACTGACAGAGATTACAGCAAGAGACAGAAGAGCACTGTTTACATGTCTACGACCATCTTCTCAGCCTTGTTCACTCCGGTGACAATTACCACAAAGGCAATTTGGTTTTTGAGACTTTTGACCTCTTCTCCATGAACACAAGTCTCAAGATGTTTCATGTCCAATATAAGTGTTGTTTTCTGAGTAATGCTCATGAAAAGTTTACAGAACCCATCACACTTCCACAAAATAAGCTCATGTCTCTGAAGTGGCTTCAGTCTTCTGTTTTAGCTTGTGTTTTACTGGCTTCTGTCTGCAGAGGGAATTTTAAATCTTTACATCTCTGCAGAGATTTTCTGAGGTTATTTTAGGTTGAGGATTTAAGCACAGAAGGTCAAGCGTGTTTACAATAGGAGCTGAGACACGGGATGCACATTCTGTATTCTGACTGGAGCTTCGTTATTTGACAAATGGACCTCTGGGAGAGAAGGAAGAGAGACAGAACCAAAAGGAAGAAACAATGATAAACATGAGACTGAAATGGCAAAGTTCCATTATGCCTGCTGGGTTATACCATTGTTTAGAAACCAACAAAGGAACCTAATGAATACACTGGAGGAACCAATCAAAACCCAGAAAACCCATCAGAGCCAAGCCTCAACTCATGGCCCAACACGGGGTCCAAAACTTGCTGGAGCTCCGCAGCAACTCAAAGCAAACAAAAGTAAATGCACAACTGACTATTCCAGGTTCATCACTTCTTCATCTACTTCAGCAGCTTAATGAACATCTGATTCTCAGGTAAGAAAGTGATGGAGTAAAGCTTGGCCATCTAAAGCCTCCAAATGTTCCTTTTTGATCCTGAGAGATTGTGAAGACATGAAGTCCTGGTGGTGAAGTCAGTGATGATGATGATGATGATGATGATGGGAGAGGTGATGAAGTGACGGTGGTGGTGATTGTGATGTTATGAGGTGATATTGGTGATGGGGCATTTTGGGAAGATTTAATTTCTTCTAATGGCCAAAAGTCTAGAACATTCTTCTAGCTTGTGCATAATCTCCTACATTCTAATAAACCGAAGCCATATGTCATTTGTGTAACTTTCTTATTGCCACTCATAGCTGTAACTGCTGGTGATGAATACCTACCATTCTACAACTCATGAAGCCATGCAGATAAATGCGATTTAAAACCAATGAAAGACAGGGCCAGATCTGACAAGACCTCCATCTTTGACCTCTGCATGAAGTCACTATAAACTACTGCAGGACTCCACTAACACCACATCACAAATAAAATTAGGAAATAAAATCAGCCTGACTGCCTGCCGACTGGCTGTGAGGGGCATTTCACAGCAGTGAGACCACAGTCTCTACTAATGAGACATCACTTCTGAATCCTGTTGCCGGGGTGATGGTTCATGTACTAACTTGGCTAAATAAATCTTCCTGCAATTTTGAGGCTGCACAGACTGTGTGATTGTACTGTGACATGTGGCTACATGGTTAAATATATCCATTGAATATTAGTATGAAAACATTTCTGATCATCTGATCTCATCACTGCTGGTTACATTTTAGATTTAATTTATCTTTTTTTAATTTTTATGATAAGTTTTCACACCTAAATCATATGTATCTATTAAAATACAAAATTTACAACAACAAAAAAAAGATACCACACCCAGGCCTGAAATTAGCTTCAAAACAAAGTTGAAATGAAGTGTCATGCTTAGGCGGTGAAGTTTAATACTTGGAAATCACCAGGAACAATCCCCTAACCACAAATATCAATAGAGGCTTGCAAGTGCTGTTATCAAACATTCAGCAGGATATTACATCGATTTTTTGTATCTAAAATATAATTTCATCATTTACCCAAGGAAGGGTGGGAAATAATCAATGAAAAGATAAAACAAATGTGCTAAAGTGACATAAGCTGCCCATTATAAGACAAGAGTCAAAGGTCCATCGTTAAAGCACTAAAGTACCACACAATTAAAGTCAAAAAGCATTTAAAAGTGCTGGTCTTAACCTTTTAAGAGCTTCTCTAATTTACTGTTCATATCACCCAAGAGAAGTAACTAAATGCTTTTCAACACTTTTTCAAGACAATTTCACCGTGCCAAATGAAGGGATATAGGGGTGCATTATTAGACAGAGTCTTTGTGCTTTTCTCATGCTGACCTTTTCAAGATCAAATCACCAAAAGCACTTTAGATCACACACCTGGAGAAAAGGTCAACTCATCATCATGTCTGCTACACACACGAATATATCACAGCTCTTCATATATACCTATCATATATACCATATATACCTGTCATCAATACGAAATAATATGAGAACCTGGGCAGGAAATAAAGAGAAGCCGAAAAAAATGTCTAATTGCCAGGTCACCCTTACCAAAATTATAAATGTACAAAACAAGAAATTTTGTTTAAAAGGTCAGACATCTATGTGGAGTGCAGTTTTGTTTAACGAACTTTCCAATAACAGAACAACTGATTACTCTGCGCACCGAGACTCTGCGCACCGAGACTCTGCGCACCGAGACTCTGCGCACCGAGACTCTGCGCACCGAGACTCTGCGCACCGAGACTCTGCGCACCGTAATGATGTGACTTGATTGTGAATTCAAAGACAAGCACACCAAAACAATGTTTTTTTGTGACCTCATGACCTTCTCTTTGGTCCGTGCTAAATTATATTCACCTATTGATCTCATCTTTAGTTCCTAGCAGTTAATTCAGGAAAATATCATCCCTGCTGACACGACTGATCTATTTATTGAAGAGTCTGTAGGAAACCTTGAAAGAAAAACAACAACAAAAGGGAAAACAAATTCATGCTGAAAAGAAGAGGCTGTGAGTCACCATTTAATTAAAGGGAAAGTGTGACATTTCTGCGCCACCAACATCACCAAACAGAATTACAAAAATATTTCCTATTTTAAGCTGGAGACACCCAACTGCCATTAGTCAGACAAACAAATAGCCCTGCCTCAAACTTCTACTGGCTTGTTGGGGGAACAATTAATACCTACAAGCCAGTCACAAGTGCTTACGCTTGATAAACCTAAGAACAGCAACCTAACAGCAGAAGCCACAGTTGTTCCTGAGAAAGATATTTTACTATTAAAATGACACACTTGATTTCTAAAGGGAAATTCTGCTACAACAGAAAGCCATCAATGAATCTCATCAGATTGTCATTAATAAAATACACATATGACAACATATGACATCATATGATCACATGATTTAACTTGATGAATGATTAATTGTAAATCTGTGGTAATTTATATTGATTTTATATATGGCCTTATATAATTCCTTTAATTCCTATAACTCCTTAATTATTAAAATTGTACGTTTCTTTTTACCAAATACTATGTAATCAAAATAAATTTGAATTAAAGACACAAATCTGAAATATTTGCCACAGCAGTTTTTAAAAGCTATGAATTTTGCATGTATTCCAATTTTAAATAAAGCTGCCAGGAGATAAGCATCATATGTATCAAGTATCATGTCTCATTATACAGAAGCAAAATGCACATGACACACATGAGTGATGCACGACATCCTCCAGAGTACTCACTTCAACTCATGTGCCCTTCAGAGTTAAGTAGGTGTTCACTTTTGAATTAAATTCACCCTAATTGTAAAAAACGTCCTCCATCTTCCACACACACACATACACACACACACTGCTCACACACACACACACACTGCTCACACACACACTTGAAAACACAGCTGGTGGCCTTTTTGCAGATCGCCCATCATCAGCAGACTTCTGTAAAAAATGTGCCACATTTCAAGGGTTTTTAGGAGATGGGACACTGAAAACATCTTGGGGGTTTTCACACTATGCCAATATTCGCATGCTTCTGAACATAGACGGTCATCAGCTTCCTGTGCCTCTGTTCACATCTACTCTCATCAACATTCACCTCACGCACGCTGCTCACTGCTTGGGAATGATGGAAGCTTAGCAAAGAGACCAGTGCTGGAATTAATAACAAACACACGTTTGATGAAGGACCACCCTTTATGTGATGTCATCAAGCTTTGGAGATACACAGTGCAATAAAAACACAATTACTGTAATCACAGCTCAGCTGTGAGCACAGTTCTGATAACTGAGACAAAAGCAGACATGAAAGTTGTGGAGATGAGGATGAGGGAGCAAAACTGTGTGAATGTGCAGTTAATGTTTTCTGTTACTAATACTGAATATTTTAGACATAATATACTGTAATACAATTAGATGTAATATATATCGATTCTGAGAATACACAGTGAGTGGTCTACATTTTGAACACACTGCCTGTAAGGATGTATGACTAAGATGAACAGTATCATAGTCAACAGTCCTGTGGCACTCACATTTTAAATGTGTCGAACATGTATTATAAGCCTGAGGCTTTTCATCAATATGGAGAAAGACTAACTATGAAACAGCAGCTTCCTAAAAAATGAGGCCAAGCAGTCTCATGAATAATTATCAGATACCAATATCTAATATATCTAATATCCAATATCTAGCTTTCCTTTAAAAAACATCACAAATTAAGTCTGCTACTGTCATTTCATTGTATCATGTCATATGTACAGGCACAAATCTCGTGTGTCACAAGCACTGGAGAGAGTCAGACAGACAGACTGATTGAATAATAGGAAAATAACAGGAAAACAGGTCAGAGAAAGAAGAAAAGACTCACCAGGAATGTTGTGTATTGTGATGGCCAGGATCAGAAGAACAATCCGTCTCCAGCTGCTTATAGTGTGAGCTGCTCGTTCCTGTGGTTTTGTGTACACTTCCTGTTCTTCTACATGGTCAGTGTGGAGAGCTCTGCGTCTCTGATACACCTCACCATTCTCCACTTTATCTAAAAGAGATCCAGATAAACTTCAGCACACTTCTCTGGAGTGTTATCATTAAGAACAACATTTCAGCATATGCAAAGATCCACATAACAAAAACCCACAAGTGCTTCAAACACGCTAAAACAAATCAGAAGAGAAGAACTGACCACTATGGCCACTATTAACATCTGTCTTAGGTTATCTGAGCACAAGCAGACAGCACAAACTTCAGGTGTGATTTGGTCAGACTGCTTTTGTAGTATAAAACACAATCTTTAACTGAATGTATGATTACTTTGTATGAGTATATGTGTCTTACTGTTAAGATTTAATAAAAATGTAACTCGTACAAAGAAGATAATCTATTAGCCAATCTGTGGCTCAGTGTAAAATTGATTAGACCCTAATCTCCTAAAACACAGTTCAATACAGTCAATAAATCATGACTCATTACTGTAGTCAACTAATTCTCCTACAATCAATATGAACACAGAAATAATCAGCAAGAGAATGTAACACAGCACACATCTCTGAAAGCTGAGATGGGCTTGTATACGTTAAACTATTTTTTGTCTCAAATTCAAATGATGTCGAACATTGCATCATATTTATCTTAATCCATATTTCAAAGTCAATCAGTTTGATCTTTGATTTAGAAAAGAATGCAGGAACAAAGAAAACAGTTCAATTACATCCACTGTTCCTCAGACCTCAATCCCATTCAACAGCTCCCTGCCAATTCAGAGCATAACTCCATATGCAAACCAGATGATACAGCTGACCCTGGTGTGTCCCCTTTCAATCAATACACACTGGGCAGAAGACCCATGACATGTCTGATCTTTATAATCTAGCTTCAGTCTCTCCCGATCACAGGTGAAAGATATAATGACTGCAGATTACTTGCGTGTACAAGGTCATAAGGAACACATATATTGTGTTGTGCTCTGAGCATATATTTAGTCCTAAAGGATGGAAGGAACTTTTAGAACAGCGTCGAGGTGAGAATTCATCTGGAATTTCAAACAGTGCTAATTATCATTTTACTGGTTTAGTTGATTGAGTGGCTGCTGTTTCTAGTGTCAGCCGAGTGATGGACAACAGCACATGAGAATATTCTAGCTACGAAAAATCCAGAACAAAAATGAGACACAAGTAGTCAAACTTAACTTGATAAAAGCCAAAAAATGTTTGATGAATCATGTGACGAATACTAGATTTTGGCATGTGACAAAAATAAGGTCTGATTGGTGCTTGCCTGTTAGCAGAAACTGCAGCCACAATGCGAGTGTGCTGCGAGTGGATTCTAACGCTGTTTTGAAAGAGTTTGCTGGTTCTGAGCATGTTGCTGTATGGTTGCTAGGGTGTTCAGGGTGGGTCATTTTAGGAGATTATTTGGCCCTAGTCAAAACAGCCCACCCCTCCCCAAGTCACTGTCTGAATATGTGTACGTGTTTAACATTTAATACACAAAAATGATGTACTATTTCCATCCAGATTCATAAGTGCACATCTACCCCATGAGGACAGGGAAGATGACAAGCTGCCAAATTCAAAAGTAAAGAAAATAAATACTGGAGAACTGTGAGCCAGCGCGCATGCATACTGAAGCTACATGCTTTATGACTGCAGTATCTGGCAGTTTATGATCTGCCAGGTAAAAACACTGTCAACAAAACAGTCAGGAAATAGAACAAAGTGAGGCATCATTTATGTCTGTAGCACAAGCGGCACTAAAAACCATTTAGAGCAGAACTGCTCTCAGGAAATATAAAATAAATAAAAACTCTTTGTCTCTGATATTAACACAGACTGGACCTGATACCCATGAGTGGACTGAGGTGATAAAGCCAAACAATTCTGACAATATTAAATATAAAATACATTTAACTCTGAATTTTTAAATGCAAGAACTAAAACATTCTAAAATAATTAACACTTGTTTGTCACTGTTTTTCACAAAATGAACATAAATAAACACCAAAGCATTTTGCCAAAATTTTAATCTGTTAAAACACCTGACAGCTTCCATGAACATGTTTGACCGATAATAGAACAAATCATTGAATCAGTGTCTTTTTGCTGGTAAAATTTAAATGAGAGATGCAATTAAACCATATAAATGTGATTCGTTCAAAACATCATTTTGGATGTTCATTGAATTGCCCAGTCCCACACACTAGCAGTGATTCAGAGAGACATCCAGCATCTTATGCAGCTCAACCACTAGATCTCTCAACAGTGTACAGCCTGAGGATATCAAGCAGCTGGTGAAGCCATGCAAACAGACAAGCATGATATTTCCCCAACTTTTATTTAAACAACATTTAACAGTGTGTCATAAACCAAAAATGCATCTCCTCAAAGCAAACACACTATTGTTCAAAGGTCACAGCAATGTGGCAGAGAGGACCAGACGACTATTTTCTCTGTGGGTGTTCAGCTATTCTGTTGATTACTGCTACTGTTTTTCTTGACAATATGTAAATTGTGTTCACTGGCTACATCCCACATTCCTTCTTTCTTTGCAGATGCTTTGCTTGGCACTGCTGTCAGCAGGAGGCAGAAGCTGTCTAATGCAATCAGTCATCAGTCAGTCTTCTGCATTCGTCTGTGTTAAGAAAAATAAGGAATAGTGAATGTTTGAATTGCTCACTGTCTCCTCGTGGAAAACAGCAGTGTAAACATTCTACCAAAATTTCCTTGCTGCACAGAAGAAAGAAAGTCAATTTCAGATCTGGCTGACATTTGTGCTTATAGATAAAACAGCCTGACACAGGCAGACGTAATGTAACTCAGTTCATGGAGAACTACATCTATTCCATGGGATCAAAATTCCCTTCTTACCCAAGAGAAGTGCAGATGACAAACGCACTCTCTCTACTGGCCTGCTTCACTAAAACCCACCTACAGAGTGTCTGTATGGAATGACAGGGGTAATTTAACCCATGACACCAATCTGTGACCATATACCATACCTACATGATTTGTGCTCTGTAACTGAGTGTACATGATTTCTCACACAAATGTATAAAAGTAGCCAATAAATCTGGTGTTAACAGTTTACCTGATTTCAATTCCTATCTGTACTTCAAAAGAGCAAACACTCTCTCTGTTAAGAGAGAATCTGCACAGGACCAGTTAGCATGTGTATTTGGTAGCAGGCTTATGAAGTTTATTTAGTATGGCATACCAAGTCAACACATTAACACACACAATAAATTAAATGTGTTTACCGGGTTCATTGATAACAAGGGAACTCATTTGTGTGATTATATAATCTATTATAAAATCTGATCAGTAAATCTGGAGCTAATTGAAACCAATATATCAAGTTCAAACATTATAAATATCTTTATAAATGTTTCATGTTTATTAATGAACCTGTTAATTAGATGCCATAATTGGACAAAGCCTTCCTCATCGAACTTCGAAACCTTAAGATAACAGCACCTGCCAAATATCAAACATTTAAACGTAGATTTAAAAGAATAGTTCACCCAAAAATGTAAAAAGATTCTTTTATTCACCCTTGTGTCACTTTTTTTGCTTCTAAGGAACACAAAAGAAGATATTTTAAAGTACACAACACAGAGCTAACTGGGTTTTGCACTTGAAGCATCATATCAGTCTGTGTGTCTTACTCTCTCAGTCACTGGTTGATGGGGAGTGATGGGAATAACTGCTCTGATTAGAGAAGATGGGATTACACACTTTCAGTCAAGGTGCAGTTCTCCTCCATTTAGACACACAAGACACCCACAGCAGCTACATTAGCAGTGTCACAGTGAACGACTGATCCCAACAGATCCACAGTATCAGAAACACATACAGAGCTCAGGCTGGAATTAACTTCATATCCCACCAGCAGTGTGACTGTAAATGTGCCACTGTGAATGTTCTACACCAGTTATGGGCTGCTCAGCTTTCATCTGTGAGTTCCCAGATCCAATCATTCAAATGTAGTCTTTATAAACCACATCACGTATGTATGTAGAGCTGCACAAAACCCAGATAACCTTCCCAGCTGTCAGTCAAAGTGAGAGAGCTGAGCTGGAGAGAGAGAGAACATTCAAACGAGAAGTTCATCATTCCTCTCACAAATGTCATGGCAGGTGTGTCTGGTCTGATGGAGAGGAGCTGAGACCACTGGACACACTGGCAGGTGACAAACATCTGAGAAGCTGATGTCATGCAGTGTGCCATGCTATCCTCCCCCATAACACATCAGAACTGTCTGATGCATGATTCGACTTTTTAGTTGAAGTAATAATTACTGCTGTTCTAAAGATATTTTAATAATTGACCCTCTGCCTCTACATTAATCAAATAACTGCATCAGAGCAACAAGTATTTGTTTATTTGTATAGAATGATTTTGTTTCTGCTTTGAGTCATTGAGAGATTAAATATTAAACATGAAATATTTTGTGTTTCACACCACAGGACAACTTAAAATAAATTAACAAAGGTGATTAAAACCTTTGTTAAGTAAATAAAGTAAGTAAGTAAGTAAGTAAATAAATAAATAAACACAAGATATGATGACTCATTACAGAAAGACGTTTGTTTTTTAATAAATATTCAGATACATTTGGAGTTTTCATCTCATATGTTGAAGTCAATACACGTCCCATATGCACACCAATAGATATCAAACACTCTGATCTATTTCTCTCTGTCGTCACGCTCAGTTTGTCAGTCAAACCGAAACATCAGTCATGATAACACACTTAGAACAATCTAATTTCCACGTTACCATAGAAACACACAGCACCTGGACCTAGCCATGCCCATGCTCACCCACGACTTGCATAAAGATGCTCAAATTCATATGTATATTTATATATACTGTATATTTATTATGTGTC
This sequence comes from Botia almorhae, assembly GCA_036877575.1. Lineage (NCBI taxonomy): Eukaryota > Metazoa > Chordata > Actinopteri > Cypriniformes > Botiidae > Botia > Botia almorhae. The sequence continues at coordinate 8,448 of JAZGTJ010005496.1, read as the reverse complement.
GGCAGTGAATGCATGTGTATTCATAAGCTCACGCCTTCAGCATGTGCGCTTTATAATGCAGCAGGTCTCTGCATCTGTTCACTGATGAAAATAAAGCACACATGCAGCTTTTACCTCGCCTCACCTTATCTGCTGTTATATGATCAGAACAGCCCATCTGTCATGAGAAAAATCGCTGCATTCATCAGAGACGCAGGCAGCCGTCATCTGTGGACATGGTGACCGTGTAGCTTCGGAGTTTAATTTCTGGTTGTGTCACGCTACAGCTCGGTTTGTTTGGTTGATGTAAAAACAGTTTTCCAAAATTGGATAATTACCTGCAAATAGGAAAACCTCCATCCTAACTAGTTTGCAGCCCCTCCTGTTACTCTTATGCTAGTTTAATATTAGATATAATTACTCATTCTTATATTTTTCTTGCTTGTTTTCAGAGAACAGCTCTCTTCCACAGCAGATAAACACAAGCACTGCTCTCTGTGTGTGTGTGTGTGTGCTGTGAAGTCTTTAGTTAGTTAGACTGGTAAACAGCTGCTGCTAGAATTCACAGTGGTTATTTTCTCATTGGTTACATCACTGTTGTCTCTGCAGTGCCTATTATGCAGTGATAACATCAATCATTCATGCAAATATTGTTCAAATGTTCTCAAATATCTGTAGACGAAATCCCAACAAAACTGTGCAGTGAACACAATGATGCTGGAAACACACACATACACAGAGCCCTGCTATTCTGACAAACACCACTGGAGCAGTTTGACATAATAACTGTGGGCTGGACTCCATATCTTTATGGGTGAGGGGAAACCCATAATGTTTAGGGAAGGGTTTGGAATAAAATATCCAAAACAAAAACAGCAAATGCCACACTGCCCACATTGTTTAGGAATGGTGGGAGTAACATGATGAGGAGGTCAAGGTGTTACCCTGACCTCTAGTTCCCAGACCTCAATGCGACTGAGCCTCTAAGAAAATGTTGGACCAACAAATCTGATCCATGGAGACCCAACCTCACAACTTTAGGACTGCTGCTAACATCTGCAGACACAACAGAACATGTTCAGCGGTCTTCTGGAGTCACAAGGGGGATCTACATGACTGTGGCCAACCTAGTGACTAGTTTCACGAGGTTAACAGAGAGATGTTTTGTTTTCTAAGTTACGTATGTGAAACACACAAAGACATCAACAACAAAAGATATGACATATTATCTGTTTAACTGTCAGAGTCTTTCTATTCTTTCTGTTAACTGCAATAAATTACAAATAATGGAACTATTATTTCTATTTTCTTACTGTAGAATTGTTGCATCTGACCTCACTGTGATCATGACATGTTTGTTTATAAAGAGCACCACACTGAGTCTGTTGATGCCCTGCTGTTTATGCAATATGAAACATGTATGTGTATATACATGTGCAGTGAATACATCCAACTTATGATGGTCTCAGCGTGAGCCGCTCATGTTCTGCTCCTGAGCGCTGCTGGAGAAACCCCCAGAAACTGAGCCAAAGAGAATGATGCCCCATCATTTCCACCTGATCAGTCTGATGAGCTCCATCTTTACCCAGATATTACCTCACTACAACAGCAGGATGCCTCCGGTGTGAAGAGAGACGGTGTGCATGCAAGTTTATGTATGTGATCTCGCAAACAACAACAACAACAACAGGAGCATAACTGTGCTCTCATGGCCCCAGTGCACATGTTATTAACATGAACACAAACACATCCTCTTTCCTCATCATTAGATATTCAGAAAGGCAAGCAAATAGTGGCAGAGACGGAGTTTCTCAGTTTCTCCAATGACACAGTAAATAATTCAGCTGGGTTCCTGAAGCACAACAGCACCGCACTAATGAGAGCACAGACACACACGCACACACACACACCAGCACTAGACATACAGCAAGAGTACAAGATGAACCATCTCTCTCCTTCTTACACACACACACACACACACACACAGACAAACTTCAAAGGTCGGTGCATACAGGGCTACTCAACTGTAGTTCTAGAGGGACGGAATTTACAGTATTTCAAACCCTAATTAAACCTGAACAAGCTAACCAAGGTCTTCAGGATTACTTGTGAATGACAAGCAGGTATGGAAGATTAAGGCAGGATTTAAACTCACACAGTGGCGCATTAGGAATGCAGTTGGGGAAACCTCTAATATTACTGTTTTGTTTTGAATTACGAACATGTCCAAAGATATTCTTACATTGAACATTTGAAGTTAAAGTAGCATCAACTAACACTGCGCATGCTAGTTCCTAGGTTGAAATTGGAACATTCTACAGTAAAAATGCAATAGAATGCCATTTAAAGTAAGCCGTAGAAATTTTAAGAAATCCACAACCCTGATGTCACACCTGCAGAAGATGTGCAGAGTGAATGATGAAAACATTTCTACATGTTTTAGGAATAACACAGAAACCTAAAGTAATGCAAGGAAGTCTTGGAGGGGTTTATTTTGTAAATAATGATGTCTTGACTGTACATTATCCTGCTTAGTACATTGATATTTAGGAACAATTTAGATCTGAGCTGAAATAATTTAAAACTAAGAGAGCCCATGTGTGCTAATATTTATAAGGATTTATATTATATTTATAATATTAGAGACACTGAATTAGCACAGTAAAGATGACAGCAGTCAGATATAGTTTAGTGGTTATATTAAAATTAAATTTATATGAAGATCGAGAATTTCGAGTGTTATGAAATGAATAATAATAAAACCCATTTGGGAAATGTATGAACAGTGAGAGGGGTGTAATAGCTTTAGATGTGTTTGATTGATTTCCACAGGCAGGAAGTGTTCTCAGAATCACTAAAATACTTGCTACTGATTGGTCAGTTGTGGCATTCTGAGGTCAAAATGTTTTAGATATGCCTCCACAACCAATTTCCTTTACTCTATAGCTGTATGCAGTTTTCTCTGCATAATCAAATAATTTCAGTTCAATACCTCAATATTTCAATATTTCAGTAATCAATATTTTATGTCCACTTAATTATTTATGTGGCAAGCAGTCATGTAATAAGCAGTACAATGTACAGTTAATTCATCATTCCTGTGAAATAAACCTCTCCAGGATGTTAACAAGTGTGTGCAGTGAGCTGTAACAGACCTCCAGCATGAACAGTGATAGAAAAACAGTTTAAAATACCAACAGATTTTCATTGGTTATATTCTTCATGTTAAAAACGGCAAACATTCATCTTCACTTATAAACCCCACACCTCTCTCTTTGTGTCTCTTCTGATTGTCTCGTATGATGTTTACAGTGATGGCTGGAAAGGAAAAGCACCCAAAAAGCAAATCACACACAAAGAAGCATTTTCATGGTAACACTGTCTATCTGTAATGCATTATGAAGTTATTCCTAATTCATTCATAATTAAACAGTAAGGTACACAAGACTGTACTCTGTTGTGTATAAAGAGCTACACTTTTAGTATAAATACAGTCCCTGAGAAACAGTTACAGAAAGCTTCTGTGCAACAGACAACTATCAGTGATACTAACAGTAACACTAGTTAGTGGTCATAACTACCGCCAATAAACCTATTGACCAAACAGCATCAATTACAGTTCAAAATAAATCTATTATAATAAATCATTATAACTGGTTATTTTTAATAAACTACACATACATTTAAAGAAAAGTTTGGAAATAGTATTAAAACAGTATGAGGTTACAATTATTTATAAAAATATAGAGCAGATGTGCTTTTCAAGGCATTATCAATCCCTTCATAATGCATCACACATACAGACTTCATAGAAAGTGTAACCTGATTTTCAGATCAATTATCAAGCTAAAAGGATTTAATATAAGCAGAAAGCAGCCAATCACAGAGCAGAGACAGTAACTCAGCAGGAAGTAGAAGAGAGCTCTTTGTCAGGAACATCATTTCCTTCTAACCCATTCGCCAACCCATAAGCAAACAAAGACTATTTGCAAAGCTGGTGCTGAATTTAAAGGGAGTCTTAACCAACAAATTATGAAGAAACAACATACAAACAGTCTGATCAAACATACCCCCCTTCCCCACGGCCCAATTTTGATGAGTTCTTTCTGAGCGGGTAATGTGGTCCAAACAGCGGTGCGATCTAATCTCAGCTCAGAACAGCCATAATCACGTCCCCTCAGGACACCTGCATCAGCCGTGATTTTCACACAGCTGAACTAAAACCATTTCAAACGACATGACATGACAGATATACTATAGAAACCATTAAAGCTTTCATAAGGATTTCTTTAGTGATACTTCTCATTATAGATAACTGCCACTTCCATCCATACGCTACAAAACAGGTCCTGCAACTGAAGAAAACTGGGTGAAAAAAGAAGTCATATTTTTCTTTTTAAATGAAAAGTCAGTAAAAAAGGCTCTTAACCTTTAGAAACTGTTAACTGTCAACATCAGGAGGTCACACTAAAAATATTAAAGTAATTTTTATAAATCTTCAGTTTATTAAGACGGATTTAATAGGTTTATATAATAATGCACTGTAAATAAAAAACATTTATTCTGTGTAATTTGTATTTTACATGTTTCAAATTACTTGTTTTGTATTCGTTTCAGTTAAGTTAATGATAATGGTTAATGATAATACTTTCAATCATCATATGATGACTAATACCAATTACACCATATATTCTACAACTATAATCACCCAAAAACTGGCATTCTATTGACCTGAAGTCCCTCTTGTGTAAAACGCTCAGGGCTAAATTAATTTTAAAATACATGTAGTGCTGTTCTCTGCAAACAAATGAACATGTGATCTCCAGTCAGCTGATAATGTCATAATCAGCCTGCAGCTGTCAGACGCTAACAGAGGTTGCAGACATTGTGAGGCTCTTTTAGCACGCTGCACTTTCCACTCATTCAGCATGGAATATTTTCACACTCATTTAGCTCTGTTAATTAGCTCTAATTCCTGAGGCAGAATCCACACAGCCTATTTAACAATCTTCTCACGGCCAGATTTCAGTGCTTCTAATGATCATCTTTTAAAATCAGTTCTTAAATCCATGTTTAAATTAATCCTTGTGATTGAATTTTTAAGGAAATTCTTGTAATAAGCATTTTATGGGTTGAGGGAGTAAAAAAAATGTGTAATTTATGGTTTGCATAATGATCAAATACTGAGGTTACACTCAGAAGATTTGCTTTAAGCTCAGTATTATGTGTATCAGGGTGAGAATTTAATCAGGGCAAAAAAGATATTTTAAGTGTGGGAAAAACAAATGTCCCGGAGGTAACTGCTATTACATATGAATATTTCATCTGAAGTGTTTGTCACGGGAAAAAATGCCCTGAGGAAAACACAATAACATCCTTTAAAAATAAGGTACCCTGCGTCTCCGAGCTTGACAACCGCATCCTTCACGATCTCCTCACTTCATAAACAACATTCATTTCTGACACAACAAAACTACAGTTGTATAATAATCAATGTTTGTTTAAGTCGTATATTTAAGTTTATAACCTAAACTGTTAAAATAAGTTTATCGTGCTTTTTGGACAATGTTGCCATGGCAACAGTCCTGGAAGTGATCAAAACATGAGACATTAGTCATAAATGCTAAAAGCTCCTCGAGGTCAACATACGTCTGATCCGGCTGTGCTCTTTTCAAGCTAGTGCAAATGCTACGCTGCCATGTTTTCATATATACTGCATTAAGCACCACTTGTGAGAAGCATACGATCCCCTGTGCTCCATCATGGCAAAGCAATTTAAAAAAGAGACAAGACAGCCAGCGGTAATGACTCAGAAGAGCTCAGAGGAAAAGCAGATGAAGATGAAGAGAGATATAAGAAATAACAAGGGCCTTATGTGAGATTTACCCATCAAAGAGTGAGGGCAATAAGCACGCTACAACAGGACTAAAAAGATAAAAATGAGGAAAAGCAAAGTGTGTATTTGATAACGTGTGTGTGTGTGTATCTGTGTGATAAAGAATCTCTGCCTCAGGACGTAGTGAACTTGATCTTCAGAGGTAACAGCTTAATTAACAGTCAATCACATGACCTGACGCCAACAGCACGACATGTCACTCACTACACCAACAAGCTGACAGTCCAATGAGCAAGAAAATACTCTTACATGATCACTGGGTGGAATAAAACCAGCCTCTGTGTCTCTCTCATATTCTGCTGCTAAAATAGCACTGAGCACTATCAGACTATTGCTGAAACACTGTGCTTAACCTCATCCATGACGGTCAGCACAGGTGTTTCCTGTACCACCCCTTTGCTCACTTCACTTTCTCCGTCACCTCCTCCCAGCTTTACTGCACCAGGATTGGAGGGGAAGGCCAATAAGCAGATAATTGGATATGGGGGTGAGGATTAGAGACCGGAGCACTTTCACCCGTCCAGAAATATTGCGTTACATCTTCTTGTGAAAGCAGCAAAATACGCTAAAGTTCTGGTCAATATATAAAAACACAACCTAGAGTTTGATACATATGTCACAAAACACGTTACACATATGCAGAAGCAGAAAGTGATTTGAAGAGAGAAGAAAAGCCACCAGGAGTCCCAGAGAGCCATCAATAAAGCAAACTTGCCTCTAGTGAGGTTTGGTGTGTTAGCTTTAGCACAGAGAGCATGTGGGTATGTGAAGAGAGTCTTGCCTGAGTGAACTCCTGTTCTACCTATCCTGATGGACAGCTCGTCCTCCTCAGACAGCCCGCCAAGAGAGTTCTTCTTCCTTTCTTTAGCCAGTTTAGCATCAGATGGCAGGACAAGAGCCATATGAGGGTCCATCCCAACACCCTGTAAAAAAATACCATTACTGTATATGAGGACATAAACACACGCACACCGTTATTATATTTGTATGTTGTGTGTTGACATCAGTTTCTTGTTAACATTAAATAACATTGTACTGCAAAGATGTTTATCACATCAGATTTACACACACAGATATATTACACATATAATACAGATTTTTGCTGCAGATTTTTTCACAGGAAAATCTGTGCTGCTGTTAATTCAGCATCTACTTAAGACTTATTCTATAAACACTTGAAGGTCATCAGTTTACTAGAATTAAACACTGAGATTAATGTTCTGTAAGATCATCTTCAATACAAAAAGACCTTTTTTTAACATGTTTCATCAGCAACATGGTGCCTTTCAAAAGCCCGTTCAAAGATCAACTTTTTCCTCAGAATCACAATGAAACTGCAGGAAACTCAATAATCAATCATTAATAACTTAAGTGCTTGCACTGGCTCTGAATAAGTAAACACACAGAGACAGATGTGTCGTTTATGTGGCATTAGAAAACACAACCTCAGTCACATCACTACTGTAAAACAAACCCATAATCACCACTAAGATAAAACTGAGCTGAATAATGAATGACTCACAAACAACTGTTCACTGTTACTGAAACTCTCTCATTCACAACAAAGTCACTTCATTTCAGTCATAATATACTCCTGACTGACATTAATAAATTAATGGATAAAAATGACACTTAATTATAAATCACAAAGATATAGACAAGGATTCATGAAATGACCACGTGACTTGTTTGTAAATGTTGTTTTACACATTGCTTTGAGAGTAAAGTACATTATTTACAGTAATTCACCTTAAACATAATCACTTCATCTACCATTGAAAATGTTGTACGTGTAAGAGCTACTGAACTGCCAAAAAGATGGAAACCATGAAGAATATGACCATCAGATGTTGAGGAGCAGCTTCTGTTTGGAATCAGCACACTGTAGCTTGTGCTACAGCATAGAGAACATGTGTTTCTTCTATTGATTGCTTATCTTCATGAGTAAAAAAGGCATAAGACAAACACAAAGACACGGCTAATGTGATGTGATGAAGCAGAGGGATGGATGGGGTAAAATTAGGTCTCTTTACAAACGTATGTTATTAGTATTTGCTGCATTTGGATGCAGAGTCACCTATAGAGTCACCATTGTGGTAAAAATACCCTGTAAAAAGCTTCCTTAAACCTTTAAGTTTAATCAAGTATTCTGTACAAGTGATTTTACAGTAAGATCGTAAGTGCTGACTGGTGTCACCTATAAAAAATAATCAAAACTATTTTTATAAGTAACAGCAATTCAACACGAGTCAGATTATGTTGTATTATGTTGAAATGATTTGTGTTGATTTGAAGTTGATTAAACTTAAAAACTTAAATAATAATTTTAAAGAACATGCATAATACATATTTTTACATTAGATGACATCCCTAAATCTGCCCTAAACACATACACAATCATATCATACAGCCCTAAACACATACACAATCATATCATACAGCCCTAAACACATACACAATCATATCATAAAGCCCTAAACACATACACAATCATATCATACAGCCCTAAACACATACACAATCATATCATACAGCCCTAAACACATACACAATCATATCATACAGCCCTAAAC